>JBCFYV010000003.1:67178878-67208977 GCA_039000515.1 Timema cristinae | reverse complement strand
TCCGATTGGGCTAAAAATTGGTATCCGGGATTTTCATAAGGTTTCCTACAAAGGATTTTTTTAATTAGAAATCTAATCCTAAATTTAAAGGTAGCTTACTGAAGGGCAAAAAAAAAAAAAATGTATCGATTTTCTCTAACTATTTTGATTAAATTTTATATCTAGAAAGGTGACCTGGCGGTCTAGGGGTAAGGTGTCGGACTTCATTGCTCGGGATCCGGGGTTCACTCCTCAGTCCCGGCACAGATTTATCTGATTACCAAACCCTTCCTTCACCTCTGACAAGACGTGTATTAATCACAACTTGTGAATGTGTGGAATGCCAGGCCTCCACCGTGGTTTGGATTCCACGTTAAACTGTAGGTCTTCCATTTCATCTCACAATCACCCTACCATTACACATTAGCGTAAGAGCGTTTAACCCGAACAGGTAGTAAGACGCGGTGATAATAATAATAATAATAATAATAATAAACTAGAACCTTTACTATTATAAACAATATGGAAAACTCACATTTTCTCATAAAAATGACATTGAGGGTACTTTACATAGTGAAAATTTTCCAATAGTCATCATTTCTCCACAACTATTTTAGATAGGAAATATATTACTTTTGTAAAGTTGTACTATTAAAGATAAACATCTTTAATTTGAAATATATTTTTATAAAATCAATAATTGCTGAGCTATAATTCAGGTCTTTGAAAAAGGATTTGATTTTTATGCTCTTTGGTGGACAAATATGTTTATCTTTCCTCAAGTTTTCTTTAACAATGTTTCTAGTTCTTAATGCCATAGAATAATCAAGTAAAAGTGTATATTATTTCATTTATGATCTTTGATGTAATATCTCTATAAAAATGTATAGGCCTGTTATTTTGTTTCACAAATCTTACGAGTTCTTAGTAAACGTCTATTTTAAGATAAAAGCGGTAGAAAATCTGTCCCATATTTTTGTTATCATATAGCATTACTTACCGTGAGGAACATAGCATTCAGTTCGGTCACCTGTATGCAGACTATTTACCGCTCTGGTGATACAGATCACTAGCCAGGGTACACATATGGAGAATGTCTACACATACTCGCAATGAGATGATATTGTGATGATAGTGGATATGGAGGTGTGAACCAGTGTGTCTTAAACCTAACTTAAGGTGGAGTGCTAGTGAGCGTGAGTTTAGGGCAATATTTTTGCAGTTTTTATAGCACAAACATTTTCTGGCCAAAATAAATCAAATATTTCTTCTATAGAAACATAGAGTTTTGTTTTCTGCACATGCTAATCTCAACAGTTGTTGAATATCTATCATGAGCATGGCGGCATTTTGTGACAAACTTTTCTCTTTATTTAAAATTGTCGGTGACCTGGTGATCTAGGGGTAAGGTGTCAGACTTCTATGCTGGCGGCCGGGGTTCAATCCTCGGTCCCGGCAAAGATATATCTGATTACCAAACCCTTCCTTCACCTCTGACAAGACATATTGTGAATGTGGGGAATGCCAGGCCTCCACCGTGGTTCGGATTCCACGTAAAACTGTATGTCCTCCATTTCATCTCACAATCACCCTACCATTACACATTAGCGTAAGTGCGTATAACCCGAATGGGTAGTAAGACGCGGTGCTAATAATAATAATTTATTTAAAAAGTTTGTCACAAAATGCCGCCATGCTCATGACAGATATTCAACAACTGTTGAGATTAGCATTTGCAGAAAACTAAACTCTATGATTATATAGAAGAAATATTTTATTTATTTTGGCCAGAAAATGTTTGTGCTATAAAAACTGCAAAATTAATGCACTAAACTCGCGCTCACTAGCACTCCACCTTAAGCCAAATTAACTAAACCTTGGTGGCCGTTGGGTGATAATTCATCTTTCAGGAAAAATACCCAAAGTACCAGCCGGGAATCGAACGATGAACCCCTAGACTCGAAATCAGGTGAACTGATCACTAAACCGCACGGATTGGTTATTGGTCTTCATATAAATAATAGATACTCATGGCTACTACCCTTTACAAATTTATCATTCTTCTTGCAGTAAAACTTGTTAAACTTTTAATGTCACGTAATGAAACTAATTTAAGTTTTAATTCTTGAGAGAGGAAGAAGAATCATAAAACTAGGCTGCGCCAAAATTTGTTTATTTTATTAACAAAATAAAACTTTTTAATTAAATTCTTGTATGATAAATGTACAGATTTGGGCAATGATCCAACCATTTGTGGGCTGTGGTTTTTTTGTTGTTAGATAGCACGTCGTTCACTGGCACCAAAGAGTACAGTCAATAATATAGAAAGGCGGTTCCTAGCTTGTGGCATGCGTACCGGTGATGGTTCGAGAAAGAACAGATACTAAAACGATAGATAGAATTTTTCAAATATTTTTATGTGACTCTTGTATTCATAAATTGTATTGCCAACTAAATAGAACTACAGTGAGTATTTACATAATAACCATCATATAATATTATATTGCATGTTTGGAATACATCAATCGTATCCCAGTTGGTGGAAATACTAGCCAGTACTAATGTACCGTTTGGCCAGGGTACGCCCGAGTGTACTAATCGTACATACTTTCCGTGGAGGCAAAGAGACTCATGTCCCCTTAAAATGAGGTGATGGTGATAGTGAGTATGAGGGTGTGGAACCAGTAGAAACAATTATAACATAACCGTTTATCTAGAATAATAGCGGGATTACTTTACCCAATGTAACCACATTTGCGTGGAAGGAGAGTGTAAGAGCATTTAGGGGAAAAAAACCAGTCTCGTTGCAACCGATAGAGATTCGAACCCCGACCTCCCTCGTCACCCGCAAAACAGTCCAGAAGTTTGTGAGGACTAAGGGGTCATCCATAAAACATGTAACGCTGTTAAGAGGGGTGAGGGAGGAACTATAATATCTGCATGGTGATAACATTTGATTCTGAGTTGGATGAAATCTTAGTACTTCTTTTTTGTGTCACAAAATCATTCCTAAGAAATAATGTAATTCACTCTTGATGTGAAAAGTTACGTAATACGGGTTGTAGAAATAAGGGGTCAGGTTAAATGTATACTTGGTGATGTATGGGATGTGGGAAGGTAAAAAAAAGGCGAGAAAATAAAATGTAACGTAGCTTATGATGCCCCCATAGTTTTTTATGCTTCCTGATCATTTGGAGTTGAGGTTGTTTCACTTTGTAATTTCCCTAGACGTCCGTCACGCTGTAGTTAAGGTCCTATCACCGTGTTACTAACCTAGACGTCTGTCAGATCGCTCTGTTCGTTTAATTTCCGTAACCGAGTAAATTCCAACACCCCCCCGCCCCCCTCTGAACTTCCGGTTTACAATTCAACAGGGTTGAACAGAAAACTCATCACATTAAGGTTCATACTAGTAGGAATGAAAGGAAGGTTATCGGTTGGGCACCACTCATGCCCAGTCGCACCCAATTGTCGGACGCGCAATCGCTAGACGTGCTGTGTTTGTTTTATGCTCGATCAAAAACTGTCCACGGTAAAATGTCTGTAAACGTAGTTTCAACCAATAGACTCCATCATCAAAGTCATATTAAAGTTAACAAACACGCATAAAATATAATTAATTTGATATAGTAACCGCTAACCCACTTCGGTGGCCGCATAGTCTAAGGCGCTACTCACAGTAAAGTAGTTGACGGGTATATAGAGGTTCGTTCTCTTGGTTGGGTGAACTTATATAATAAAAAAAAAAGGTTTGTCACTATCCTCCATACAAATGTGAGTACACTTCTAATAAATACAACCTTCCTAATCATTATAACAATATCGTAAATAAGTGTACAACCCGAACGGGCAGTAAGACGCAGTGCTTTTGTATATAAACAAGGTGTTCGAAAACTAATAGCATAAACTGTACATATAGTTTGTTTGAACCAAAAGTAATACAAAATTCCTCTACACTTACATCCGGAAACCTATAGTAATACCATGTGTTCAAAGTTTCAACGTATAGCGCCAGGAGAGAAAAACCGGGCAAGCATGTGTGTACAACAAGTTGCATAGGAGTTAGGCGCTCAGCACTGCACATGTGATCATGACAGCACTTTATGTTATGTAGGACCGTAATGATTACCCTCAGAACGTATTCTCATATCTAGATGGACTGGTATGTTGTTTACTGTTAATAAATTGTGATATAGTTCTGTTGCCGTGCTCCAAGATGTCGAGGTGTGCAGTGCAGTGCTCCTAACTCCTATGCAACCTGTTGTACACGCATGCGTAAACAGCTATAGTTGCCCGGCGCTGTACGCTGAAACTTTGAACACAATTTAATGGTATTAGCATAGTTTCCTGATGTAAGTGTACAAGAATTTTGTATTACTTTTGGTTCAAACAGACTATAGGTACAGTTGAGAATATGAGTTTTCGAACATCTGTATATGAAGTCAAGAAATTATTCATCTTATTAGAGAATTTAAAATACAACTCTTTGTATCATATAGCTTCATGAACTTTTATCCTTGACCAACTAACTAATATATCTAGTTGAATACAACAATGCACCTACATTTGTATCTGATTGGCTGAACGCAAGGTAATGCAATTACATAAAGGCAAGAGATGGGCAACTGTTCATCTTGTTCCAACATGCAACTGCGTTCGCGTGTACTACTGTGGACAGACAATATTTCGAGTGTTATTGTGGACAGACAATATTTCGAGTGTTATTGTGGACATACAAAAATATTATTATTATTATATATTATTATTATTATTATTTTTAGCACCGCGTCTTACTACCCATTCGGGTTATACGCACTTACGCTAATGTGTAATGGTAGGGTGATTGTGAGATGAAATGGAGGACCTACAGTTTAACGTGGAATCCGAACCACGGTGGAGGCCTGGCATTCCCCACATTCACAAGATGTCTTGTCAGAGGTGAAGGAAGGGTTTGGTAATCAGATAAATCTTTGCCGGGACCGAGGATTGAACCCCGGCCGCCAGCATAGAAGTCTGACACCTTACCCCTAGACCACCAGGTCACCTATCACATACAATATAACGAGTGTTATTGTGTACAGACGATATTACGAGTGTTATTGTGGACAGGCAATATTACGAGTGTTATTGTGGACAGACGATATTACGAGTGCTATTGTGGACAGACGATATTACGAGTGTTATTGTAGACAGACGATATTACGAGTGTTATTGTAGACAGACAATATTACGAGTGTTATTGTGGAAAGACGATATTACGAGTGTTATTCTGGACAGGCAATATTACGAGTATTATTGTGGACAGACGATATTACGAGTGCTATTGTGGACAGACGCTATTACGAGTGTTATTGTGGACAGACGATATTACGAGTGCTATTGTGGACAGACGATATTACGAGTGTTATTGTGGACAGACGATATTACGAGTGCGAGTCCGACAAGCGGGTGCGACTTGTTATAG
The DNA here is from genome assembly GCA_039000515.1 of Timema cristinae. Lineage (NCBI taxonomy): Eukaryota > Metazoa > Arthropoda > Insecta > Phasmatodea > Timematidae > Timema > Timema cristinae. The sequence goes on along the minus strand of JBCFYV010000003.1, from coordinate 67,203,534 downwards.
ATTGAGCATAAGAGGCCTACTCTGGGAGAACGAGGTTCGGTTCCAGGCTGTTACATTGTGATTGTTTCGTTTAAAAATGATATTCCTCATCATCTCCACAGACGATTGTTAGTACAAACTCGTTTCTTTCCATTTTTTGAAATGGATAGCTTAAGTACATTATATATATTTTAAATAGAATGGATAAAATCCAAATCTTGAATTTTATTTCAAATCTCAGAATCCAAATTCGAGTCCTAAAATTTTTAAAAATGTAAATTTATTTAAAATGAAAATATTTTAAATTGAATTATAAAAAAAAGCCCTTGTGCCACTGGTAAATCATATCATGTTTGCCATGTTTGTTACGTTATAAATAACAAAAAGAAAACGGTTTTAACTAATTGATTATGTTATTATAAGGCTATACGTTTTTGTGGGTTTGTTACTCTACAAACATTTTAGTTACATCCATTACTAGTTCCAACCTATGGCCTGGGTAAGTTTTTTAAAAATAAAACCTTATAAGTTTCCACTACCGTCTTGCTAGTCTTGTCGTAGCTTCGTATTCCTTATAATATAAATTAAGACCAGGACAGACACAACATCCAGTCCTCAAACGTTAATTATATCAACGTGAAAGAATAAACCAACATTTAACCAATTATACATTTTTTTTTGGCCATGCAGGGAATTGAAACCGGAACTCTTAGCTCAGTAGACAGACACGCTATCGGCTGAGCTAAGGCATCGGATTTATCTCGATTAACCACTAATCAATATAATTCCTTTAACCAATTACTTAAAATTGTTATATCAAGTCAAGGTCTTAGTAAGTTAATTGTATTCTAGATACTTTTTTGAGATTTTTACCAATCTACAATCTCTCGAATATCATAGGATTCAATGTTATTATTATCACCGCGTCTTACTACCCGTTCGGGTTATACGCACTTATGATAATGTGTAGTGGTAGGGGGATTTTGAGATGAAAATGGAGGACCTACAGTATAACGTGGGATCCGAACCACGGTGGAGGCCTAGCATTCTCCACATTCACAAGTTGTGGTTAATACACTTCTTGCCAGAGGTGAATGAAGGGTTTGGTAATCAGATAAATCTGTGCCGGGACCGAGGATTGAACCCCGGCCACCAGCACAGAAGTCTGAAACCTTACCTCTAGACCACCAGGTCACCCAGGAGTCAATGGATCCTATCCATGTACAAGTATCTTCTAACTATATTAATTAAATTGAAGAGTGGTTTGTCTCTCACTGTGGGATATATACCAAACGCAGAGGTCTGAAATTTTAAAAATTATTAGCTCATTTGCACGAACACATGCACCTGAAATCAGAAATTTTAACCCCGATCACCGCGTTGGCAACGGTCCAGTCTATTTCGAAAGTGACGTTTGCGGGTGGGATATCAGTAATTTGATTCATAAAATATATAGTGCACAGCATTTGACGTCAACCTCCTACATTCTTAGAAATATTTTACTTTAGTGCTCCGAGTTTTACTATCTGATCTGTCTTTTAACCGCGAATATACTTTAATGAGGTAGGGACGAGAGGTATAATTTGAGAGAAAATGTCCCGGTATTTGCGTGGAAGGGTGACGGAGGTTAGTAAGCCACCTAGTGGGGAAAAAAAACATCAGTACATTTAGATGGGATTCGAACACCCCAACCTCCCCGTATCACCAGAAAGTCCAAACTAAATTTTGCTTGACATTTAGAACATGATCCTATCGGCGTGGGGTAATTATATGTTAAAAAACATTTCTCCATCTTCTGTTAAGGGACTTCTTTCCAACACGAGTCACTTAAAACATAAGCCCCCCTTTATGCCCCCCCACCCCCCGGGTTTTTAGGTACAGCACTGCGCTACTTATACCTGAACACACGTAGATAAGCCGTACACCCTCCTCTCTCCTCCTATTCATGTTCATGTTCAAGAGAAGCTGGAAGATGTCTGGATGCTACTTACACCTGAACACGTCGTATTAGAGCGAGTTAGACCTCTCCCCGTTCTACCTCATCTCCTCCTATTCATGTTCATGTTCAAGAGAAGCTGGAAGATGTCTGGATGCTACTTACACCTGAACACGTCGTATATGAGCGAGTAGACCCTCCTCATCTCCTCCTCGTCATGGAAAGAGACGCTGCAAGGGGGTCTCGCCAGCAGCTGGGAGGCCTTGCATATGTCTGACGCCGTCCACGTCGTCTCGGCGGAGAGCGTCGAGCTGAGGGACAGCTGGGCGTTATCCAGGGACTCCGAGGTGCGCCGGGCCCTCTTGGCCTCAGGCTGGGGGGTCGTCTCCCACCGGGCGCCGGCGTCTCGACGCGCTCCGCCGGCCACAGCGTGGGCATCCTGTGGTGATAAAAGATGCCCTCAGGGTTGAGAGAGAGAGAGAGATTCAACTTATTTTTCTTGTGTTGAGCTCGGCTGCTGAGGACGGGGAGATCGAGGTTCGAATCTCGCTCAGGTGAACTGGGGTGGGTTTTCCTAAATGGTTTTCCACTCTCCCTCCACGCAAATGCGGGTTCACTTCCTCTAATTCAACCTCCCAATTCCTAATCTATTAGCGTAATTAGTACTTAAAGCGTATAACCCGAACGGGTAGTAAGATGCGGTGCTAAAAAACTTTTTTTAAGGCTGTAGTGGTGCTCTCTAATAGACGTCATAAGCTCTAGAACTCTTTTTAATATTATAGTTATGGCCTGTGTTAGAAGTTCAGATGTCTTTAATGGGGGGGGGGGGGGGGGAAGAGGGGGTGCCTCGCCAAGCGGGAAATTTCCACGTGGACGTTCAGCTCTTAACACAATATCTAATTCTACGATGTGGTTGTAGGTGAAGGGTGAATAGGGAATATACGCTTATGTAGAATAGAGTACTGGTTACAGTAAACTAAACAGACCATTGTATTTTAAGCCATGGGGTCTTGAAGGGACCGGATACCTTCTCTCTGCCTGAGAAGGTCGCCTTGTACATAAGCCTATACTCGCAAAGCATAGTCAGGATTACTAACCACTCTCCTAACAACCTTAAGAACGTAAGTTACACGTTCCTGGTTGGTGCTTGGAGATTTTTCTCAAAAGGGTTTGGTTAATTAGGCTTTAACTTGGTTAAGATCTTCAATGGTTTCACCCCGCCATATTTACTATTATCCTCCTCGCATCTCATCAGAGCATGGAAAGAGACTCCACGTAAAGGAAGTACGATTAGTACACCTTGGCCTCCCCTGTGTAACGGTACATTAGTACAGGTTAATATTTCCGCAAACTGGGCTACATGTTTATAAAGCCCAGACACGCAATTTACTAACGTAAGTTCTTTTAAAAGAATATACAATATTTTGTTTGCAAGAAAGTTTTATAAAATACAAACATATATTTTTTCAATCAACAGTGATAGTATTTTACTACATTGTTAGTGTTATAACCCACTTCGGTGGCCGTATGGTCTAAGGCGTCACTGCTGATGACGGGGAGATCGAGGTTCAAATCTCAGTCGGGTGTACTGCGAGGGTGGTTTTTCCAAAATGGTTTTCCACTCTTTCTCTCTCTCTCTCTCTCTACTAAAATGAGGGCACACTTCCTATAAATATTTACTTTCTCATTCCTACAATCATTAACGTAATTAGTACATAAGCCTATAATCCTAACAGGAAATAAGACGTGGTAGTTACTTTTTTCTAAAGCGAAAAATGACATCCTGGCAACTGGAATCGAACCCAGGACCTTTAGATTTTTACACCAATGAAATTTCCCTGAACTTAAGTCCTTTCAGTTGAATCGACGGTACGTAATCCACCAATTTCTCACCTATAGCGCGCCTTATCCACCACCGCCCGGTGAGTTTGTCATAAACCTAAACCACTCACTTACCTGGGTTGTATAGAGGCAATCCGCTCACGAGTCCATAGTTCGATGCTTGTGTGGGTGAATCAGATGTAAAGGTGTGATTAATATTTGACTAAAATTTCTTGATTTCTGTTTGTCATTGTTGCTACAGCAACATTTGTCTCACTCCTGTCATATTGTTAAAATTGTTGTTACAAATTAGAGTTAATAATTATAATTTAACCTTCTCTGCCATTCTACTTTTTTAATCTCTCGCATCCCTTGAGTAGAGAAAGTATTGTGATTGTCAAAAAAAGAATCGTACTCTAGATTTTGATGTATGTCGACGTTTCAAGAATTCTGAACCAGAAAAAGTTATTTTCCGGCTTCTGTCTGTCTGTCTGTCTCTTACTGGGACTAGAGCGAAAACATTTTTCCGATCAGGACATAAAACTTGATATTCATGGTTTGCATAAAGTTCCACAAAAGAGTTTTTGGAATTAACTATCCAGCCCCGAAAATAAGGGTAGATTACAAGAGCAATAAAAACAAAACATCTTTCTCTAAAAAAAGGCTCTAACAATTTTTACCATAACTAGGATCTAGTTCTAGACACCGTTTAACATTCCAAACAAAATGTCGCAAATGTCTTTGAGGGTATTTAACATAAACGTGGCCCAAATTTGAGCATATATTCACAAATATTTGAGAAATAAAATAAATTATCGTAGAAAAAGTTGTATAACTTTTAAAAATAAACAACATTTACGTGTATTAAAAAATTTATAAAATAAATACTTTCCGAATTGTAGTCAAATATTTATTGTTTTATATAATCCTTCGAGAAATAGAATGTTTCTGTATCAGTGTATATTATTTAATACATGCTTTTTGGTGATATGCGATGTATTTTTCTCCATTATGTTTCTATAACAATGATTATTATTTCTTTTCGCATATATTACGAGCTATAGGTATTATTTATGTAAAGGAGTTAGGAAGTATATTTGCGTTACACCGGAAAAAAAATTATAACGTTTGCGCACTGCTTCTCCCTACACGTCCGTGCTATTTGTGTTCAGCTATAAGTATTATTTAATATTTAGCACCGCGTCCTACTACCCGTTCGGGTTATACGCTTTAAGTACTAATTACGCTAATGAATTAGGAATTGGGAAGTTTTAATAAGAGGAAGTTAACCCGCATTTGCGTGGAGGGAGAGTGGAAAACCATTTAGTAAAAACCACCCCCAGTTCACCCGGCCGAGATTCGAACCTCGATTTCCCCGTCCTCAGCAGTCGAGCTAAACACGACTAGCGCGTTAGCCAACTACGCCACCGAGGCGGGTAGCTATACCTATTAAAAATGTAGATATAAGTAAAATAGTATGTAGATATACTGTACCAGCATTTGCGTCGGGGTATTGTGTAAAATGTTCGGAGAATACCGGGCTCAATACACTCAGACGAGACTCGAACTCGCAACATCCCCATCACCGGAAAACCAGCCTAGACGAGCCTCACGATTAGTCCGCGTGTCCATCTAATCGGGAGGGGGAGGGGGGGATCGGTAAGCTTCCCAACAGAATGGAATTATGTAAAACAACACAAACATCATTAAAATTATTCACTGAGCTTATCGAGGTTCTGTTTTAACTCGACTATTTTGGCGTTTAGTCTGACTGTCTGTACGGATCTTTTTTACGTGATAGCTTTCAAATTCTTGAACCAACCCAAACGGAATTTTTTGCAGAAACATTCTTTGAGCCTAGCGACGTACGTGGCTGTGCATTGGTTTTATATTTGGTTATTTGTTTCAACATGGTGGCCACTTAAAAGGGTAATACTCAAAAGACCAATAAAAAAATATTTTCTTCTATAATGTTAAACTTAATGTTTATTTTTTAAACTCAAATAATAACATCAATTCAAGTAAATAAAAATGTAAATAAGGCAACAGACATCAAACAGCACGATAATCAAATCCAAAGATAAAAGCTCTTGATGTCATCCATCTCGGGCGAATCGGCTCGTTGATTTATCTTTACGGCAATTTCTTTCTTCGAGTCCCTATAATTTAGAATTCTATTTGCAGACTCGAGGTCGATCGTGAAATCATCTTGGAATCGTTAGCTTTTTTTTTTTTTTACCTGACCAATTTCATCAGTCAACTGGATCGTACCATCCGAGATGGATGTATCTGAACGCGGTCAGTGTTAGGGTACAGTCACCAACTGTACGGATAGGATTGCCAAATTTTCTAAATTAAAAAAAAAAGGGATTTTTTCATCCGTGTTTCAATAACCGTTCGGGCTCTAAGCATATATATATATATATATATATATACACTAGCTAAATTACCCGTTATTCGCAGAAAAAATATTTTATTATATCTACCTAAAGTATGATTTTGGTAGGAAGAACAATAGACGTTAGTTACTAAAGTTACTAAAACAATTTTAATATATTCATACATCAAGTCATGTTACCTGAAGCTGTCATTTTTGATAGTTATCATCAATATCTATCGAATAACACAATTAATATAGTAAAATGTAATCAATGTTGGCTGCAAATAAATATGTTTGAATTTTTTCTTATGTTCCTCCAACCAAAATCTGGGTTTAAATATAATCTGCTTCGGTGGCCGCACTGTTCAAAGCGTCATTTTCACAATAGACTAGACTGTGAAGATTGGGTTTCTAATCTCGGTCAGGTGTGTGGAGGATATTTTTTCCTAGATGTTTTTCCACTCTCTATCCACGAAAAGTTGGGTACACTTCCTCCAAATTAAACCTTATTCATTCCTAGCTCACTAGCGTAATTTATACATATGCGTTCAACCTAAACAGGTAGTAAGAAGTGGTACATAGACTTTCTTATTCTTTTATCTTAATACATTTACTAAATACTCGTATGATTTGTGAAACTAAATTATATACATTGTTGCAGAAACACGTCACCAAAAATTATAAAAAAATAAAATCAATTATTCTATTTTACATAATCATTGAGAAAAGAGGAATATCTATGTCGACCAAAGAGCAAAACAATTAATTCCAAATCAAAGAGCTCCATAAAATATATACATTATATTATATATTATTTAATTATAGATAATAATATATTGGTTTTGTAAAAATATATTCCAAATAAAAGATTTTAATTTTGAATAGTTCTACAACTTTACAATGATAAGTTAATTCGTATCTCAAATAGTTGCGGAGATGTGAACAAAATAGGAAATTTCGGCTCATGTAAAGTACCTTTAAATTCATGTGATAATTTGAGTTTACATTTTGTTTTTAATGTTTAACAATACCTGGGTTAATCAAAATTTGTATAGTGAATTTAGGGAAAATTGATTTTATTTCTTTTCGTTCTTCAGTAAACTACCCTTAATTTTAGAGTTAAATATAAAAAAAAAACTTAGTGGAATTTTATGAAAACACTAGATACTAAACTTCAGCCCGATCTTAAAAAAAAAATAGGCTTTAGGCCTCGATACAGACAGATAGACAGACAGTATCGAGAGAACTACTTTTTGTTTTGTTTCAGGGGTCCATAAAAGTCAACATTCATTATAATCTCAAGTTTGATGTTATTTTCACGTTAACAATACTTCTCCCTTCGATTGGTCAAATAATTTATTGTATTAAATACGAATAACCCAAACGGTTAGTAAGAAACGGTAAAAAGAATAACAATAAAACCTTTTTTTTAAACAGTATTGTTAGGTTTATTTACTGTGAGTACATTTGACGGTAACAAAAAGGGGGACTACAGAATGTCAGAAGGTGATTCCTACACGTCATAATATGTTGACCGATTTGTTATAAACCTATGACCTATAAATAGTCTATGTTTTATATCTTCGTGCACGGTGCAAGTCAGTGCAAGAATATGACTACGTAAGGCTGGGTTTATATTCGTGAAAAACGTATAACGTATCATGAACATCGTAAAGCGCACAGCTATTGGTAAAAAATACAGTGGTTTGTAATAAAACGTAGTGATTAAAGTATTATTTAAATTAATGTATTGTTGTTTATTCATATAATTTGGCCTAACAACCCCTTTGCTCCAATAGATAAGGCATTTAAAAATACTTCACCCAAGCATTCTCTCGAAAAACAACTTTCAATAAAAACCGTATCTTTTGAAAGATAAAAATTAACCCAATTTTTATTATTTTGAATAATATTATAACAGACCTACTTCTAAATAACAAAATTCAAAATAATAATTCCCCCTTATTTTCAATCATATCTACAATCGTAGTTGTTGAAAGTAAAAACCAATAACATTCGTTAAAAAAAAAAAGTATACCTCCCACTCTCTCTCCACACATATGTTGGTACACTTCTTTTAAATTCAACCTTCCACAACCTTAATCCATTAGCGTAATTAGTATACAAGCCCAAATGGGTAGTAGGATACAGTGTTTAAAAAAATATGAACAGAAGATTATATTCCGTCTGCTGTATATAACGACGTTTAATTGGATAGAGCCTCTTCCCACATTCTCGTTGGCTGATACGTCCTATGTCCAAGGGTTGTTTATGCTCAAGTTTAAGGGTGGTTTATGCTCATGTCCAAGGGTTGGTTATGCTCAAGTTTAAGGGTGATTTATGCTCATGTCCAAGGTTTGTTTATTCTCAAGTCCAAGGGTAGTTTATTCTCAAGTTCAAGGGTGGTTTATGCTCCAGTTCAAGGGTTGTTTATGCTCCAGTTCAAGGGTTGTTTATTCTCCAGTTCAAGGGTTGTTTATGCTCCAGTTTAAGGGTGGTTTATGCTCATGTCAAAGGGTTGGTTATGCTCAAGTTTAAGGGTGGTTTATGCTCAAGTCTAAGGGTTGTTTATGCTCACGTTTAAGGGTGGTTTGTGCTCAAGTCTAAGGTTGCTTATTCTCAAGTCCAAGGGTTGTTTATTGCTCCAGTTCAAGGGTTGTTTATGCTCAAGTATAAGGGTGGTTTATGCTCATGTCCAAGGTTTGTTTATGCTCAGGGTGCTTCAAGGGTGGTTTATGCTCAAGTTTAAGAATGATTTATGCTCATGTCCAAGGTTTGTTTATTCTCAAGTCCAAGATTTGTTTATTCTCAAGTTCAAGGGTTGTTTATGCTCAAGAATAAGGGTTGCTTATTCTCAAGTCCAAAGGTTGTTTATGTTCCAGTTCAAGGGTTGTTTATGCTCCAATTCAAGGGTTGTTTATGATCCAGTTCAAGGGTTGTTTATGCTCAAGTATAAGGGTTGCTTATTCTCAAGTCCAAGGGTTGTTTATGCTCAAGTCTAAGGTTTGTTTATTCTCTAGTTCAAGGGTTGTTTATGCTCAAGTCCAAGAGTTGTTTATTTTCTAGTCCAAGGGTTGTTTATGCTCCAGTCCAAGGGTTGTTTATGTTCAATTCCAAGGTTTATTATGCATCGATTATCAACGATTTAATTAATAATGTGTTTCGTCAACTTGCGCACTATGTGCTATGCACTATTCGCTATGCGTTATGGATAAACATAAACCTAGTCTAAGAGATGGCAAGCTCGGATGTGCGGGATAGATCCTTGACTTGATAGCTGTCGTACTCTCCGATCAAATCGAAAGAACAGGAAGAACAATCTCTCCCCGTCAAGATACACTTCCCTTTAGTCACGCCATCGCCGAAACTGACTGATGTGGGAAACGACGCAGGTGGGGGAGGGGGGATACGTGGCGTCATCTTGACATCGTGTGAACCAGGCTCTGTGATGGCTTCACTCTACTGATCGCTGTTATATATTCCGGGAGATGTTTTGGCGGTTGAGGGGAGAATACCAGTGACGTGACGTGACGTGGTGTGAAGTGTTTGCCAAGGTAAGCAGAGATACAACCCAAATTTCACAGAAAGGGCTTTTTAGAAAATGCATATTTTTTATGCTGCCAATATTTTACAAAAAAAAAAAATTCAGTAAGCTATAGGAATAATTGATAATATGAATATGTTAAAGTCAATTTCGTAACTTTTATAGTTGTCAAATAGGAGCCTTTCTTTAAAAATTGGACTGTAAACTATACCTGTATTTATTTATTTATTTATTTTAGGTATTTAACGTTTACTTTCTGAACCAACTTAATATATCAGCACACGAGAATTTCTTAAAGTGAAGGTGACCTGGTGGTCTAGGTGTAAGGTGTCAGACTTCTGTGCTGGCGGCCGGGGTTCAATCCTTGGTCCCGGCAAAGATTTATCTGATTACCAAACCCTTCCTTCACCTCTGACAAGACATCTTGTGAATGTGGGGAATGCCAGGCCGCCACCGTGGTTCGGATTCCACGTTAAACTGTAGGTCCTTCATTTCATCTCACAATCACCCTACCATTACACATAAGCGTAAGTGCGTATAACCCGAACGGGTAGTAAGACGTGGTGCTAATAATAATAATAATAATAATCTTAAAGTGAAAGCCGGGAAATGTAAATTCACATAACTTCCATGGTTCTCTTACAAGCCACAATTGACATGGGACCGACAGATTTACTTCCCCTCCAAAGGAAGTTGTGCTACGGAATTTTATCGTTCAATAAAAATCCGTCGACTACAGCTAGGTTTTAACCAAATAAAATCAGGCCCGAAGGTGAGCACCAAGGTCGAGCTGAACCTGTAAATTGTTCCCATCACTCAGTAGAACACTTATTGACCAGATTTAATTTAGATGAAGTGTACCAGAATTTACTTGGAGATAAATAGAGAAGCCATTTAGGAAAAATACACTTTAATTACACCTGACCGGGATTGGAACTCCTTCCTCTCCGTCACAAGCAATATAGTATTTTGTGGGAGTGACGCCTAAGATGGTGAAACCATCGATGGGGGTAGCAGGGTTGTGTAATTAGTAAATTTTAAGATATTTAAAATTTCACCTACAGTAATAGATATATTTAAAAAATATATTATATATATATATATATATATCCTTCCCAATATAAGCTAAGATTAAAGTATTTAATTTTGGCATTTAACGATCCATTTATATATTAAACCAAATACGGCTAAAAAGACTTATAAACTATCTTAAATTTAATGTCTGTCGTTTTTGTTCTGTTTTAATTTGTTTTTCTATACAACACAATGATTTGAAAACAATCATTATGATTTAAATCTTAAGAATATATTTATCCCCTAGAAAATAAAACATATGTGCGATCAATTTTTTTCTTTCTTTCGCAAAGCATCATGGATCAATCAAATTTTCTGGTAGCGTGTGAATATTTAAGATACTCAAGCATATTCTACTTTCAATTTTCCGCCAAACGTGTGTTAGGAATACAAACCTTTGATCTCGTCCATATAATAATTAGGTTGATAGCCAGTTCTTCCACTAGAAAGTAATAATGACACTAAAATTGACACCTTCATTTTTAAATAATGATAAAATGTCCACAAAAAAAAAAAAAGCCAATTTACTTTTAGCACATCCATGACACAAGTATTTAATTTTGTCCACTCCGGTAACGACGAATAGCGATGAAGGGGTAGTGGGTTGAAATGGAAAGCAGTTGGTTACTTAATAACACCCCAAAAGTTCCCCCCCCCCCCTTTTACTCTTCCCTCTATTTTATTTGTGGAGCCATTACGTGTCATCCCGATGTGTTTTAATGTGGGAAAATAATGAACACTACAACGGTTTGCACCAGCGATTTTAAATCTATTTCTAAAACATGTCTCGATAAAGAACACTTTTCCTTTTATGTCCCCCCGCCTATCTTTCCAACCCCACAGTAACCTCTTCTCCCTCCCCCCAGCCACCTTTCTATAAATGAACACACTAATAGGTTGAAATCATAGAGGAATAGACATTGTTCTATGAATTAGCATGTTGATTTTTTTAAATATTAATATTTTATTTTTATGTTTGGTCAAGAGAGAATTGTTTTTAATGACAGTTTTTATTTATTTATTTATTTAGCGCCACGTCTTACTACTCGTTCGGGTTATACGCTTAAGTACTAATTATGCTAATGGGCTATAAATTGGGAAGGTTGAATTTAAAGAGAGTGAAGCCGCATTTGCGTGGAGGGAAAATGGAAAACTATTTAATAAAAACCACCCCAGTTTATCCAACCAAGATTTGAACCTAGATCTCCCGCCGATCCTCGGTGGTCTATCTCAACACGAAACTAGCGCGTTAGATAACTACGCCACCGAGATGGGTTAATGCAAGTTAAAGGAAATAATTGTGTTTTTGTTTTTAACCTTTACGTATTGTTATCGTTATAAAATTTTAACTAGAGATTATGGATGGATCTTGGGGTTTTATATGCTCACGAATTAAAAAAGTGGGTCTTACAATTCTGTCTGTATCTAAGGTTACAGACCAAACTTTTAAATGTATTTTGTTCAAATTTTATATTTAGATGTTATATAAGCACACATTAAAGCCGATTTTGATTCTAAGCCCTAAAATTTATAGTAGTATACTGATTATTTATTTTTGAAAATTTGAAATTAAAAAAAAAATAACTGAGATATCGAGAGTGTTTTTCATGAGAAATAATAACTTTTCACCCGATTAGATGGCCGCATGATCTAAGGTGCTACTCTCGCAGTAGACTAGACCGCCAATGACGGGGAGATCAAGGTTCGAATCTCGGGTGAACTTAAGGAGGTTTTTCTATAAATGGTTTCCCACTCTTCCTCCACGCAAATGTAGGTACACTTCCTATAAATATAACTTCTATAATCCCTAAAACCATTAGCGTAATTAGTACATAAGCGTATAACCCGATCGGGTAGAAAAATGAGTTGCTAAAAAAAATCTTGATTATGTTTTTTTAAACAAAAACAATACTTTGATGTTAATTTACTGATAACTGATTTTTGAAAATTTGTTAATGGCTTAAGAATATTAATAAGTGATTGATATATAAAGATTGTTTCATATGATTAACTTTTTTCAATAAAAGGTGCTGTTTATTGATAACCGATTTCTACATATTTGTTTCTTCATAATAAATTGGTCTGTATATTCATATGTCATGTGATCTCAACTGTCATTTTTATAGATATTATCAATACCTAAAAGTGCTTATAACCCGAACGGGTAGTAAGACGCGGTAATAATAATAATAATAATATATAATATAATAGGATGTTATCAATTTTGACCGCAAATAAAATGTGTTGGTATTTTAGAAATTGTGCTTCCTGACGAAAATTTTAGTAAACCAATTGATTTAGGAAATGTTTCCCTCCTTATAAGTAATAAGTTAAGGGCTTATCAAATTTTTGACCTGATTACGCACTGTCACGATATAAAGACCTCAAGTCAAAGCTCACCCCATTTGACATATTTTATACTTCCACATTTGAGCCCAAAATATAACCTACTTGGGGGTGGAATGGAAGGGGGATTGGGGGGGGGGGGAAAGGAATCGCATTATTTACCCCCCCTCGTATTAGTGAATCAGATACGAGATCACATGTTCCACGTTCCTAAATTGACTTCAGAAAACCAAGTTCGCGGTCTAAACGAGGAAGAGAATTGAAAAGGAGGTAAAGTTTTTTTTTTTTTTGTTTGGAGTGCTGTTGACCCATTTTACAATCTTTTAGAGGAAAAGGGCCGAACTCTTGTTTCTCTACCCCTTTCGTTTCAGGGACGGATTTAAGGGCTGAATAGAGGATGTGAGGGGGAGGGGAGAGGACCGAAACGACCCTGTGACTAGAGAAAGTCTATGGGGGTGAGTTGGGTTGGGTGGTGAAATGAAATATATTCCCTCACTGATGAATTACGGGCTAACGACACGCCATTTAGACTACTTCCCGTAGAGAATAAAATTCCTGTAGACAATATTGGAACTTATTATTATTATTATTTTCACAGCGTTCCACTACCCGTTTGGACCATACGCGTGTATATACATAATTACGTTAATGAAGTAGGAGTGGGGATGATATAATTTTGAGGAAATGCACCCGAATTTGCGAGGAGGGTTGTGGGGAAACAATTTTTTTTTAAATTCTCAATGCACCCGTTTAAGTTTCGAACCCTGAACGCCCAGTCATTGGCAAACCTGAATATAAACTTAATTTATTTTATTATTTATTATTATTATTATTATATTAGCAGCAGCGCGTCTTACTACCCGTTCGGGTTATGCGCACTTACGCTAATGTGTAATGGTAGGGTGATTGTGAGATGAAATGGAGGACCTACAGTTTAGCGTGGATCCGAACCACGGTGGAGGTCTGCATTCCAAACATTCATAAGTTGAGATTAATACACGTCTTGTCCTACCATTACACATTAGCGTAAGTGCGTATAAGCCGAACGGGTAGTAAGACGCGGTGCTAATAATAATAATAATAATAATAATGTATTTATTTTTGGCCAAAATGTTTGCTGCAAAAACATTTTCTCGTGTCCCTTCCATACCGCCTTAATAACCGGTTACCCCCAATTAACCGGAAAATAAGATACAAGATATCCTAGAAGCAGAAAACGTATCGAATAATGTTTTTCTGCGTTCTTCATCTGACAAAACAGATTAGAATGGATTTAGCAGTAGTTTTATATAATAGTTATTTTCCAGTTTTGTTTTTTTAAACCAAACAAAACCGTTTCACTTTTCTAAATTACACTGTTATTTTTTAAATGGTATAATACAGAAAACCTCACCATAACGCGACGTTTGGTTCGAGATGCGTTACTTACAAAAGTTAGTAAATAAGAAATTAAAAAATTAAAATTATTATTGGTACAGTATTAAAGTTAAAGTTTGTTGCATTTATAACAAAACGCTATCCACATACTGCACTCTATGATGGATATTAATAATTAATTTTAACATTTTTATTATTTTTTATTAGAGTATTTAACAAATTTTAGCACCTTTTCTTAAATTCTCTAATTATGTTGTTACCTGTGGGTCGGATTGAGCTCTTAACTTTGAAACATCAAGAGCATGTAAATTATCTTAATTACTACACCCAGAAAAAAAAAAAGTACTTACGTTTCTGCAGCGAGAGCTCGCTGGCGGGCCACCAACCGGAAGTAATTCCTCATCCTCCATGTTCTATTACTGGGAAGAAGGAATTCAAACTGTAGTTGCTGCGTTGTTGCCATTTTTCAACAACTCAACTCAAAATACTTTGTTGGATTGTCTGAAACTTTAATCAAATTGCTTCAATAACTTACCCTCAAATAATAATAATAATTATATAATAATAATTATTATATTTTATTATTATTATTATTATTATTTATTATTAATTATTATTATTACTGACCGATCATAGAGAAATAATCATACATATATTTAAGCTAATTTGATTAAAATTCTTATAAATTAAATTAAATTCGGGTCTAGTTCGACTATTTGCCATTTCGTCTGTATGTCATGGTCGTTGTTAATCGGTAACTATTCAACGCTGAGCGTAAGAACTAAAAACTATCTTATGTACTTAATCTTTCAATATGGATGTCCGTTTAAAAATGGCAGCCTCTCAAATTATGTTTCGTTTAGTATCCCATCTCAAGAAGTTTGAATTTAAATTCTAATAATTAAATTTATTAAGCTACATAAAGCGTTTTTTTAATGTTATCATTGAAAGATTGGTATCTTAAACCGTGTTAAAAAAAAAAAGGTGAATCTTTATGAATATAATGTAGTATTGAAAAATATTTTTTTTCTGTCTTATTTTATCACCAAGGAAAGATTTTATACTCAAAATCCATAGAGACTAGTAGAAATTTCAAATTAAAATCCAAAGAGAAAGCTCAATACTCTAGTAATAATAATAACATGGAGGGAGCGAGGTTTAATTTTCGTAGAACTATTAGTTTATTTAGTTTTGGAGCAGGACATTAATATGTCTGGCAACAATTCATTTTACTAAATATTCAACAATATACTAATTGATTTAAAAGCGAGCTCACATTAGAAAGGTTTTTTTAATGTACAGTACATTCAACAAGCTTCCGACAATTAATAAAAAAAAACTTTTGTTTCTTAACATTTATGTTTGTCAACATTGATAATACAATACTATATTTTTAGGGTTATTTCTTTGTCATTGTTATTATATATAAAAGGAGGCATAGTTTTATATAATATTACTGGATGAATGAAAACGTGAAAGTTGATTTAACTGTCAAATAAGTTTATTCTTATTAAATTTTGACTGTTCATAGCTTTACAAATGTTAAACGTTAAACCAATAAAAAACAATACACAAAAAAACACCGCAATTATATTTGGTGGCAATTTTCTATCTCAATAAATATTATTTTGCAATACGTTTTTTCCGGGACTGTTATACAATAATCTTTCATTATATCGAATACAGTATTAAAAATATACACTATTAGAATGACAAGGGAATCTACAACCAAAAAGACCTTAATACCAGATTGTACTTCAACCTGAAACTCTGTCCTCAACTGACGTCACAGCCACAGAGATATTAGTAGAGCTCTAGCTCAGTAGGCAGACACTCTAACGACTGAATTAAGGTGTCAGTACGGTAAATTAATAGTATGGATTGGCTGTTATGTTTTTACCGTAATTTTGTTACGATATACCATCAGTAAGCAAATTAAAAGCTCTAAAATCTCTCAAATTAATTTCAACTCAAACATTTTATTTTTTAATCTCGAATCCTTCCATCCCTAAAAATATTTTAAACACTTTAAAATAAAAAAAAAAATTTAATTTAAATGTATGACTTACTTTTGAACATTATGTTATTCAGATTAGTAATAGTTTCACAAATATTTCACGACTGTGTATAGTTTTTTTTTTCCTCCCTGAAAGGAAACAATCTGCGTTGACTTTAGAGCACGGTAGAATCGCGCGTGCCTAGTACGTAACGCTCATCCCATGGGGAGCGTCGGACGCGTGTCACGTCACGTGGTGACCGACGCTCGGTGAAAGAAAATACGCCACTAGAATGCGTGGTAGCGCCTCGATGAGGCAGACGCTACTGAAGTCAACGATTCCCGCTATGAAGATTGGTTCATAGACCGACCGCCACGTGCGCTACTGCGCATGATCACCTCGCACTTCATGACATGACGATATTCACAGACCAATTTCAATAGGAAGAGCCTTATCTGACAGAAAAGTTACTAGACATACTCTCATGTATCCTTTCGCCACACTATATAATCTTTAAAATCATGATGAGCTACTGTCATTTTCGGCAGCCAAGACTTTCAAAATAACCCATTTTGTTTTTAGTTATTTTTTTCTTTTAAGTGTTTTTACGCTGTTAAGGCACGAATTTATGAAACTGATCGCTAGAATGTTTCTTTTTTTGTGTAAGTGGAGTTGTAGTGACCTTAAAAATGATCCATCCACAAACGATAGATTCTAAAAGGCTGTATTGTCTTCATAAATTAAGATGGCGAACTGGATGAAAGGGTGGTTGTGTTGACGATCACAATAATTCTCTCTCCAAAGGGCTGAGAGAAAGTGAAAAAGGCAATTCCTATGATGATTCTATTATTATGTTAGACAACATTAAGAAAGAGTCCATCTCGCTGCTGATTGGCCAGAATAAAAGATACAAGATCACTCTCGAAACAGAAAACGTATCAAAGCACGGTTTTCTTCAGTATTCATTTGACAACAGTTTCAATGACCTAAAATCAAACTCTGGGGTCTTGGAATAAAGTGCTCCTCTCAGGTTCTGATGACCGTGGGTTCAAACTCAACTAGGGTCGACGAATTTTACTTGAGTGATAAAATTCCGTAGCACAACTTCCTACGGAGGGAGAATAAAGCCGTCAGGTTCGTGTCGATTCTGGAATGTGAAAATAACCCTGGAAGGTATGTGAAAATACCTTGCCTGGAAAAATTGGTAGGTCATTTCGCTCTAGCTCATGGAAAATTCTTGTGAGCTGATATATTATTAGCGCCGCATCTTACTAACCGTTCGGGTTATACGCACTTACGCTAATGTGTAACGGTAGGGTGATTGTGACCTGAAATGGAGGACCTGCAGTTTAACGTGGAATCCGAACCACGGTGGAGGCCTGGCATTCCTCACATTCATAAGATGTCTGTCAGAGGTGAAGGAAGGGTTTGGTAATCAGATAAATCTGTGCCGGGACCAAGGATTGAACCCCGGACCCCCAACACAGAAGTCTGACACCTTACCCCTAGACCGCCAGGTCACCGAGCTGATATAATATTTCGGTTCAAAAAGAACACACCAAATCTTCAAATAAATAAATATTAGATTAGTAGTTTAGTGGATTTTCATTTTAAAAATAACCAGTCCTGTGGTGTAGTGTTTGATGCCCAGACACGTAACATATAATAAATTTTATTTATTTCTCAATTTTGTGTTTCTAAAAATATGGTAAAATAATTTCAGTGATTTCAATTCCACGGTTATCTAAAGTATATAACACGCTACCGCACCACAATGGGACGTCTGGTAAGAGCTGTATTAACTATCTAAGTTGGTAACCTGGTAGTCTAGGGGTAAGGTGTCGGACTTCTGTGCTGTGGGTATGGGGTTCAATCCTGGCCCGGCACAGATTTATCTGATTACCAAACTCTTCCTTCACCTCTGACAAGACATTCTTGTGAATGTGGGGAATGCCAGGCCTCCACCGTGGTTCGCATTCCACGTTAAACTGTAGGTCTTCATTTCATATCACAATCACCCTATCATTACACATTAGGTAAGTGCGTATAACCCGAACGGGTAGTAAGACGCTGGTGCTAATAATAATTATTATCTAAGTATATTAGATGGACTCTTAAACACCATATTCTTACGATGACTGTCCAATCACACAACAAGAAACACAAATAATAATAATATCTCCCGAGATATTTCCTCGAGCATTTCACATGAATCATAGTTTAATAAATGTCACCCAAAGCAGATATCCCCCCGAGGGTAAACTAGATACTGACCCCGCAGAAATTTACATATGGAGGTCAAAGTACTTCACTGGTTCTATTTTTAAGCTTATGACATTTTATTGAAATGGCCAAGAGTGTGGAGGATAAAAGGGGGGGGGGGGGGAATGTTTGTCAAATTTTGCTGACTGTTGGGTGGGCGGGGGAAGGGGCTCGAAGGCGAGATATGGCAACACGGCACGCCACAGTTTTCCCGCCCTCACCTTAGGGTACCCCAGAGCTATATTTCTTCTGAATGTTTTATTTTTGTAACAAGTCAGACAAGCGATATCGCTTTTGAAGATTTACATATTGTGAGCCATATTGCAGTCCTAAGACATTTCGATATAATGCAGGGAGGAAAAAAACGTTAAATGGATATTTCTTGAATAAATATTACCCGTTTCGGTATACGCAGGGCCTGATGCGCTACCCTCGCAGTAGACCAGATTGACAATGATGGGGAGATCCAGGTTCGAATTCTCGGTCGGGTGTTCTCTCTCCCTCCACGCAAATTCAGGTACACTTCCTATAAACATAACCT
The DNA here is from genome assembly GCA_039000515.1 of Timema cristinae. Classification (NCBI taxonomy): domain Eukaryota; kingdom Metazoa; phylum Arthropoda; class Insecta; order Phasmatodea; family Timematidae; genus Timema; species Timema cristinae. The sequence goes on along the minus strand of JBCFYV010000003.1, from coordinate 67,184,277 downwards.
CTCAAATCTTGAAAACCATCAGCGTAATTAGTACATAAGCGTATAATCCGAACGGGTAGTAAGACCCGGTGCTAAAAATAAATTTAAGAAATATTATTATTAAAAAATAGAGGAAGGGTGGAGTTATCGTGAATTTACATGTTCACAGAAAAAAAAAAGAGAAAAAATGTGCTCACATGTGAATGAATATATATCAAATAAATCACATAATTTCAGCGCAAGTCACATTGTCTTCTCGGCGTGGTTCGAAATAGTTTCAGCTTTCTCAGCTCCACGTGGGTGGCATTTGGTTGAGAGACCCAATCAAATTTCAATCTAAAACAAATCGAATCAATCATTGCGCATGCGCCTACAAAGTGAATTACTAGCAGACAGCTGCGTCCACTGTTAGGTAATCATTTGAAATAACTCGTAGATTGGAAAGCTCATGTATCATTCTTGTTTTGTGGTGATTTGTTTCACTATACGTGACGTAATAATACTAAGACATCCATCGTGATATAAGAGGTGTTTATCCACTTGACAATATAATATTTTTATAATAATAATAAATAATAATAAGTTTCCAGTTTACGCTGCAAAGCATTGTGGGTTTAAATACATTTCTACTAGCGTGTGAATTGCTGAGACACTTAAGCAGATTCTGCTCTCAATTTTAGGTAAAAGTGTGAATCAACCTTTAGGTGGAAAAAATATTTTATTTCTTTTAATCAACGCGTCTTACTACCTGTTTAGGTTATACGCATGTATGATAATTACTCTAATGGGGTAGGGATGAGGAAGGAAGCATTTTAGTGGTAATCTACTCGCATTTTGATGAAAGGGGGACCACTTAGGAAAAACACCCCCAATAAATCAGACTGGGACTCAAACCTCAATCTCTCCATCATCATCAGACCAGTATAACCGGAGAGTGAGGCCTTAGAACAACGTTGTTCAAACTCTGCTTCCAAGCCCTTGGACTCCGTGAGACAATTTTATAATATTCTTTATTTGTTTTTAGCAATATAGCATGGGTTTTACACATACAAAAAACAATCTAATCGTAACAAACCAAGATCTGCCAAAGACACAGCCAGAACATGTGATGTTTTTAGTTTGGTTTATACCTGTCAAGTTTAACTGTCATCATTGAATGTTCATAATATAAGTGTAAAATTGTAAAAGGGTTACAACCCACCTAGGTGGCTTAGTTAGCTAAAGCGCTAGTTTCGCGTTGAGCTAGATTGCCGAGGACGAGGATATTGAGGTTATAATCTCGCTCGGGTGAACTGGGGGTGGTTTTCCTTAAATGATTTTCTCATCCTCCCTCCACGAAAATACGGGTTCACTTCCTCTATATTCAACCTTTACAGTCCCTAAAAACCATTAGCGTAATTAGTACCTAACCTATAATCTAACGACAAACTTGAAATCTAAGATTATATCTATTACATCTATCTTACATTCAAATCAATGATTTTACATCACTTTTAATATCATAATTATATTTATTAATTTATTATATCGGATTTGAATAATAATGTCAATATCAATAGATTCTTAGTTATTAAAGACAGCATTCACATCTTAATCCTCATTTGATCTTAGACTCAGTAACGTTTAAAACATATTTTCTAACCCACATTGTAACAATTCATTACATCTAATTTGATTATTATAATCTATGATAATTATATATTGATTTGAATAATAATGTCAATATTAATGGCTTCTTAGATATTAAAGAGAGCATCCATATCTTAATTCTCAATTGATCTTAGACACAGTATTAATTAAAACATATTTTTTACCTCACATTGTAACCATTTTCACATTGAATTCTATTATATTAATAACTACGTTATAACCCTAGCGGTTAGTAAGACGCGGTACTAAATGAAACCCCTGAAGGTTGGTCTTCTCATACCATCCAGGTTTCTATCACATGCAACAATTGAAATGGGACCAATGGTTTCACTCTCCTATAAAGGAAGATTTGAAATGGGACCAATGGCTTCACTCTCCTATAAAGGAAGCTTTGAAATGGGACCAATGGTTTCACTCTCCTATAAAGGAAGCTTTGAAATGGGACCAATGGCTTCACTCTCCTATAAAGGAAGCTTTGAAATGGGACCAATGGTTTCACTCTCCTATAAAGGAAGCTTTGAAATGGGACCAATGGTTTCACTCTCCTATAAAGGAAGCTTTGAAATGGGACCAATGGTTTCACTCTCCTATAAAGGAAGCTTTGAAATGGGACCAATGGTTTCACTCTCCTATAAAGGAAGCTTTGAAATGGGACCAATGGTTTCACTCTCCTATAAATTAAGCTTTGAAATGGGACCAATGGCTTCACTCTCCTATAAAGGAAGCTTTGAAATGGGACCAATGGTTTCACTCTCCTATAAAGGAAGCTTTGAAATGGGACCATTAGTTTCACTCTCCTATAAAGGAAGCTTTGAAATGGGACCAATGGTTTCACTCTCCTATAAAGGAAGATTTGAAATGGGACCAATGGCTTCACTCTCCTATAAAAGAAGCTTTGAAATGGGACCAATGGTTTCACTCTCCTATAAAGGAAGCTTTGAAATGGGACCATTAGTTTCACTCTCCTATAAAGGAAGCTTTGAAATGGGACCAATGGTTTCACTCTCCTATAAAGGAAGCTTTGAAATTGGACCAATGGTTTCACTCTCCAATAAAGGAAGCTTTGAAATGGGACCAATGGTTTCACTCTCCTATAAAGGAAGCTTTGAAATGGGACCAATGGTTTCACTCTCCTATAAAGTAAGCTTTGAAATGGGACCAATGGCTTCACTCTCCTATAAAGGAAGCTTTGAAATGGGACCAACGGTTTCACTCTCCTATAAAGGAAGCTTTGAAATGGGACCATTGGTTTCACTCTCCTATAAAGGAAGCTTTGAAATGGGACCAATGGTTTCACTCTCCTATAAAGGAAGCTTTGAAATGGGACCAATGGTTTCACTCTCCTATAAAGGAAGCTTTGAAATGGGACCGATGGTTTCACTCTCCTATAAAGGAAGCTTTGAAATGGGACCAATGGTTTTCACTCTCCTATAAAGGAAGCTTTGAAATGGGACCAATGGCTTCACTCTCCTATAAAGGAAGCTTTGAAATGGGACCAATGGTTTCACTCTCCTATAAAGGATGCTGTGCTACGGATATGTATCGCTCAAGAAAACACCATTGACCTCATCTGGGTTTGAACCCACCAACATCGTGTCCTGAGGCAAATACTTTACCCCAAACCCATCGAAGTCGACCGCCGGACAATGTGTACAAAGTAAATAGAAAGCCAACAACAAACAGTTTTATTTCAAGGCCGTTAGTAAAAAAAAAAAAAAAAAAAAAAGGAACTGCGTCGACCGCATCTGAAATTAAAGTGACTTGACTCTTGAAGTATGATGTCGAAACAAAGTTCACTGATAAAACAAGATAATAAAGAGCGAAGAATAAAGTGAGCAACAGAATGGATCAACAACTAAAATGAAGTGTGTGCTGATTATAATCCTACAAACCTGTCGCGAGTTTTGTGCTGATGAGTGCTAAGATTATTTGTTATTTTGTAATTAGAAATATGTCAACAAGATTTTCTAAAGTCCGTCTTGGAGCTCCAATTCAAACTTTCGCACTGAACCAAGAATGTGTTGATGATGTTCATCCTCAGAAGGTCAACTTGACCATTGGAGGTAGGTAAAATAATAATATTCTGCAACTATTTATATTAATATCATTATATATATATATGTATGTGTGTGTGTATGTGTGTAGTATGTTTGTCGTTTGGCCTAGGTTCAAAGAATGTTCCTGTCAAATATGTTTTAAATTGTTCCATTCATTTGACAGATATCTTGAATAGTCATAGATGGACAGACAAATAAAATTCATACGGTCGAATTAAAACAAGACCTTCCCTACAAATTGGTCAATTAAATTTTATCCCAAAAGAAGAGTCAACTATTATTAAAGGAATTCCCCTACGATTAAAGTACTTTAAATTTATGTTCCACTTAATCATTATACAAATAATTGCCAGGTTTGGCACTGCGTCTTACTACCCGTCCGGGTTATACGCACTTACACTAATGTGTAATGGTAGGGTGATTGTGAGATGAAATGAAGGACCTACAGTTTAACGAGGGATCCGAACCACGGTGGTGGCCTGACATTCCCCACATTCACAAGTTGTGATTAATACACATCTTGTCAGAGGTGAAGTAAGGGTTTGGTAATCAGATAAATCTGTGCCAGGACCGAGGATTGAACCCCGGACCCCAGCACAGAAGTCTGACACTTTACCCTTAGACCGTCAGGTCACCTATAAAGGTACAAAATACTGTAATAACATCAAATAAAAACTGAGGTTTTTTTTTTTCAATTATATTTTGTGTTAGAAGGGGCAGATAACTAGGGACCCCACGTCTGCTGAGAGCGGCCTTGCTAATATGTTTCTCTGTATAGATTTTTAGAATTATATTAAATATTAATTTATAAATAAAACCGTTGTGTCGTCTGATCGTCGCTGTCAATCCTATTCAGCTTACAGAACAGACGAGGGTGAGCCCTGGGTGCTACCGGTTGTCCGTAGGACAGAGCTGCAAATGGCCGCTGACGAGGAACTCAACCACGAGTACCTTCCTGTGCTGGGTTTGGAATCCTTCAGCTCCGCGGCGACGTCCCTGTTATTAGGGGCCGATAACGCCGCCATCTTGGAAGGAAGGGTAACATTATAATATGTCGTGGACGATAGTGTGTGAAACGCGAGAAAAGGCCAGTATGTTTGTAGTTTATATAGTGAAACTTTGTTTTTTGACCAAAATAAGTCAAAATATTTCTCCAGTAGAAACATAAGAGTTTAATTTTCTTCACATGGTGATATCAACAGTTGTTGAATACATGTCAAAGTTGTCCCGGAATTTAATGACAACTTTCTCTCTTAATTTAAAAAGTTTCTCATCTAATGCCGCTACGCTCATGACAGATATTCAACAAATGTTGATATCACCGTGTGAAGAAAATTAAACTCTATGTTTGTACAAAAGAAATATTTGATTTATTTTGGCAAAAAAAAAATGTTTTGCTATAAAAACTGCAGAAATACTGGCCTTTATTGTGACCCATACACACACACCTTAAACTCCCTCCCTTAAACTCATTTGATCACGGCACTAGTGCCTAGTTGAAAATTTAAAAAAATACTAAGGGGCCTGCATGGTCTAATACGCTACTCTCGCAGTGGACTAGACTGTCGACTACGGTTATCAATGTTCGAATCTCGTTCGAGTGTACTGAGGGTGGTTTTCTTTAAATGGTTTTCTACTCTCCCTCCACGCGAATACGTGTACACTTACTATAAATATAACCTTCCTAATCCTTAAAACCACTATCGTCATCAG
>JBCFYV010000003.1:67124291-67178778 GCA_039000515.1 Timema cristinae | reverse complement strand
GCATTTGACGTCAATCCCCTACATTCCTATAAAGATTTTACTTTAGTGCTCCGAGTTTTACTATCTTATCTGTCTTTTAACAGCGGATATACTTTAATTAGGTAGGGACGAGAGCTATAATTTGAGAGAAAATGTCCCCGTATTTGCGTGGAAGGGTGAAGGAGGTTAGGAAACCACCTATTGGGGAAAAAAAACATCCTCAGTACATTGAGACGGGATTCGAACACTCCAACTCCCCGTATCACCAGAAAGCCAAACTAAATTTAGCTTGACATCTAGAACATGATCCTGTCGGCGTGATTTGTCACATCTTCTGTTAAGGGACTTCCTTCCACACGAGTCACTTAAAGTATAAGCCCCCCTTTTAACCTCCCCCCTTCCCCCGATTTTTAGGTACAAAACTGCGCTACTTATATCTGAACACACGTAGATAAGTCGTACACCCTCCTCGTCTCCTCATCTTATGTTCATGTTCAAGAGAAGCTGGAAGATGTCTGGATGCTACTTACACCTGAACACGTCGTATATGAGTGAGTAGACCCTCCTCATCTCCTCCTCGTCATGGAAAGAGACGCTGCAAGGGGGTCTCGCCAGCAGCTGGGAGGCCTTGCATATGTCCGACGCCATCCACGTCGTCTCGGCGGAGAGCGTCGAGCTGAGGGACAGCTGGGCGTTGTCCAGGGACTCCGAGGTGCGCCGGGCCCTCTTGGCCTCAGGCTGGGGGGTCGTCTCCCACCGGGGTGCCGGCGTCTCGACGCGCTCCGCCGGCCACAGCGTGGGCATCCTGTGGTGATAAAAGATGCCCTCAGTGTTAGAGAGAGAGATTAAACTTATTTTTCTTGTGTTGAGCTCGGCTGCTGAGGACGGGGAGATCGAGGTTTGAATCTCGGTCAGGTGAACTGGGGGTGGTTTTTCCTAAATGGTTTTCCACTCTCCCTCCACGCAAATGCGGGTTCACTTCCTCTAATTCAACCCTCCCAATTCCTAATCTATTAGCGTAATTAGTACTTAAAGCGTATAAGCGGTAAGCTTCCCAGCAGAAATCACCGTTGCATGGAATTATGTAAAACAACACAAACATCATTAAAATTATTCACTGAGCTTATCGAGGTTCTGTTTTAACTCGACTATTTTGGCGTTTAGTCTGACTGTCTGTACGGATCTTTTTTACGTGATAGCTTTCAAATTCGTGAACCAACCCAAACGGAATTTTTGCAGAAACATTCTTTGAGCCTAGCGACTTACGTGGCTGTGCATTGATTTTATATTTAGTTATTTGTTTCAACATGGTGGCCACTTAAAAGGTTAATACTCAAAAGACCAATAAAAAAATATTTTCTTCTATAATGTTAAACTTAATGTTTATTTTAAACTCAAATAATAACATCAATTCAAGTAAATAAAAATGTAAATAAGGCAACAGACAACAAACAGCACGATAATCAAATCCAAAGATAAAAGCTCTTGATATCATCCATCTCGGGCGAATCGGCTCGTTGATTTATCTTTACGGCAATTTCTTTCTTCGAGTCCCTAGAATTTAGAATTCTATTTGCAGACTCGAGGTCGATCGTGAAATCATCTTGGAATCGTTATCTTCTTTTTTTTTTACCTGACAAATTTCAACAGTCAACTGGATCGTACCATCCGAGATGGATGTATCTGAACGCGGTCAGTGTTAGGGTACAGTCACCAACTGTACGGCTAGGATTGCCAAATTTTCTAAATTTAAAAAAAAAAAGGATTTTTTCATCCGTGTTTCAATAACCGTTCGGGCTATAAGCATATATATATATATACACACTAGCTAAATTACCCGTTATTCGCAGAAAAAATATTTTATTATATCTACCTAAAGTATGATTTTGGTAGGAAGAACAATAGAAGTTAGTTACTAAAGTTACTAAAACAATTTTAATATATTCATACATCAAGTCATGTTACCTGAAGCTGTCATTTTTGATAGTTATCATCAATATCTATCGAATAACACAATTAATATAGTAAAATGTTATCAATGTTGGCTGCAAATAAATATGTTTGAATTTTTTCTTATGTTCCTCCAACCAAAATCTGGGTTTAAATATAATCTGCTTCGGTGGCCGCACTGTTCAAAGCGTCATTTTCACAATAGACTAGACTGTGAAGATTGGGTTTCTAATCTCGGTCAGGTGTGTGGAGGATATTTTTTCCTATATGTTTTTCCACTCTCTATCCACGAAAATGTGGGTACACTTCCTCCAAATTAAACCTTATTTATTCCTAGCTCACTAGCGTAATTTGTACATATGCGTTCAACCTAAACAGGTAGTAAGAAGTGGTACATAGACTTTCTTATTCTTTTATCTTAATACATTTACTAAATACTCGTATGATTTGTGAAACTAAATCATATACATTGTTGCAGAAACACGTCACCAAAAACCATAAAAAATAAAATCAATTATTCTATTTTACATAATCATTGAGAAAAGAGGAATATCTATGTCGACCAAAGAGCAAAACAATTAATTCCAAATCAAAGAGCTCCATAAAATATATACATTATATTATATATTATTTAATTACAGATAATAATATATTGGTTTTGTAAAAATATATTCCAAATAAAAGATTTTAATTTTGAATAGTTCTACAACTTTACAATGATAAGTTAATTCGTATCTCAAATAGCTGCGGAGATGTGAACAAAATAGGAAATTTCGGCTCATGTAAAGTACCTTTAAATTCATGCGATAATTTGAGTTTCCATTTTGTTTTTAATGTTTAACAATACCTGGGTTAATCAAAATTTGTATAGTGAATTTAGAGAAAATTGATTTTATTTCTTTTCGTTCTTCAGTAAACTACCCTTAATTTTAGAGTTAAATATAAAAAAAAACTTAGTGGAATTTTATGAAAACACTAGATACTAAGCTTCAGCCCGATCTTTAAAAAAAAATAGGCTTTAGGCCTCGATACAGACAGATAGACAGACAGTATCGAGAGAACTACTTTTTGTTTTGTTTCAGGGGTCCATAAAAGTCAACATTCATTATAATCTCAAGTTTGATGTTGTTTTCACGTTAACAATACTTCTCCCTTCGATTGGTCAAATAATTTATTGTTTTAAATACGAATATCCCAAACGGTTAGTAAGAAACGGTAAAAAGAATAACAATAAAACCTTTTTTAAAAACAGTATTGTTAGGTTTATTTACTGTGGGTACATTTGACGGTAACAAAAAGGGGGACTACAGAATGTCAGAAGGTGATTCCTACACGTCATAATATGTTGACCGATTTGTTATAAACCTATGACCTATAAATAGTCTATGTTTTATATCTTCGTGCACGGTGCAAGTCAGTGCAAGAATATGACTACGTAAGGCTGGGTTTATATCCGTGAAAAACGTATAACGTATCATGCACATCGTAAAGCGCACAGCTATTGGTAAAAAATACAGTGGTTTGTAATAAAACGTAGTGATTAAAGTATTATTTAAATTAATGTATTGTTGTTTATTCATATGATTTGGCCTAACAACCCCTTTGCTCCAATAGATAAGGCATTTAAAAATACTTCAGCCAAGGATTCACTCGAAAAACAACTTTCAATAAAAACCGTATCTTTTGAAAGATAAAAATTAACCCAATTTTTATTATTTTGAATAATATTATAACAGACCTACTTCTAAATAACAAAATTCAAAATAATAATTCCCCCTTATTTTCAATCATATCTACAATCGTAGTTGTTGAAAGTAAAAACCAATAACATTCGTTAAAAAAACAAACAAGTATACCTCCCACTCTCTCTCCACACATATGTTGGTACACTTCTTTTAAATTCAACCTTCCACAACCTTAATCCATTAGCGTAATTAGTATACAAGCCCAAATGGGTAGTAGGATACAGTGTTTAAAAAAATATGAACAGAATATTATATTCCGTCTGCTGTATATAACGACGTTTAATTGGATAGAGCCTCTTTCCACATTCTCGTTGGCTGATACGTCTTATGTCCAAGGGTTGTTTATGCTCAAGTTTAAGGGTGGTTTATGCTCATGTCCAAGGGTTGTTTATGCTCAAGTTTAAGGGTGGTTTATGCTCATGTCCAAGGTTTGTTTATTCTCAAGTTCAAGGGTTGTTTATGCTCCAGTTCAAGGGTTGTTTATGCTCAAGTTTAAGGGTGGTTTATGTTCATGTCCAAGGTGTGTTTATTCTCAAGTCCAAGGGTGGTTTATTCTCAAGTTCAAGGGTTGTTTATGCTCCAGTTCAAGGGTTGTTTATGCTCAAGTTTAAGGGTGGTTTATGCTCATGTCCAAGGTGTGTTTATTCTCAAGTCCAAGGGTGGTTTATTCTCAAGTTCAAGGGTTGTTTATGCTCCAGTTTAAGTGTTGTTTATGCTACAGTTCAAGGGTTGTTTATGCTCCAGTTCAAGGGTTGTTTATGCTCCAGTTCAAGAGTTGTTTATGCTCCAGTTCAAGGGTTGTTTATGCTCAAGTTTAAGGGTGGTTTATGCTTCATGTCCAAGGTTTGTTTATTCTCAAGTTCAAGAGTTGTTTATGCTCCAGTTCAAGGGTTGTTTATGCTCAAGTATAAGGGTGGTTTATGCTCATGTCCAAGGGTTGGTTATGCTCAAGTTTAAGAATGATTTATGCTCATGTCCAAGGTTTGTTTATTCTCAAGTCCAAGGTTTGTTTATTCTCAAGTTCAAGGGTTGTTTATTCTCAAGTTCAAGGGTTGTTTATGCTCAAGAATAAGGGTTGCTTATTCTCAAGTCCAAGGGTTGTTTATGTTCCAGTTCAGGGGTTGTTTATGCTCCAATTCAAGGGTTGTTTATGATCCAGTTCAAGGGTTGTTTATGCTCAAGTATAAGGGTTGCTTATTCTCAAGTCCAAGGGTTGTTTATGCTCAAGTCTAAGGTTTGTTAATTCTCTAGTTCAAGGGTTGTTTATGCTCCAATTCAAGGGTTGTTTATGATCCAGCTCAAGGGTTGTTTATGCTCAAGTATAAGGGTTGCTTATTCTCAAGTCCAAGGGTTGTTTATGCTTAAGTCTAAGGTTTGTTTATTCTCTAGTTCAAGGGTTGTTTATGCTCAAGTCCAAGAGTTGTTTATTTTCTAGTCCAAGGGTTGTTTATGCTCCAGTCCAAGGTTGTTTATGTTCAATTCCAAGGTTTATTATGCATCGATTGTCAACAATTTAATTAATAATGTGTTTCGTCAACTTGCGCACTATGTGCTATGCACTACTCGCTATGCGTTATGTATAAAGATAAACCTAGTCTAAGAGATGGCAAGCTCGGATGTGCGGGATAGATCCTTGACTTGATAGCTGTCGTACTCTCCGATCAAATCGAAAGAACAGGAGGAACAATCTCTCCCCGTCAAGATACACTTCCCTTTAGTCACGCCATCGCCGAAACTGACTGAAGTGGGAAACGACGCAGGTGGGGGGAGGGGGGATACGTGGCGTCATCTTGACATCGTGTGAACCAGGCTCTGTGATGGCCTCACTCTACTGATCGCTGTTATATATTCCGGGAGATGTTTTGGCGGTTGAGGAGAGAATACCAGTGACGTGACGTGACGTGACGTGGTGTGAAATGTTTGCCAAGGTAAGCAGAGATACAACCCAAATTTCACAGAAAGGGCTTTTTAGAAAATGCATATTTTTTATGCTGCCAATATTTTACAAAAAAAAATTCAGTAAACTATAGGAATAATTGATAATATGAATATGTTAAAGTCAATTTCGTAACTTTTATAGTTGTCAAATAAGAGCCTTTCTTTAAAAATTGGACTGTAAACTATACCTGTATTTATTTATTTATTTTAGGTATTTAACGTTTACTTTCTGAACCAACTTAATATATCAGCACACGAGAATTTCTTAAAGTGAAAGCCGGGAAATGTATTTTCACATAACTTCCATGGTTCTCTTACAAGCCACAATTGACATGGGACCAACAGATTTACTTCCCCTCCGAAGGAAGTTGTGCTACGGAATTTTATCGTTCAATAAAAATCCGTCGACTACAGCTAGGTTTTAACCAAATAAAATCAGGCCCGAAGGTGAGCACCAAGGTCGAGCTGAACCTGTAAATTGTTCCCATCACTCAGTAGAACACTTATTGACCAGTTTTAATTTAGATGTAGTGTACCAGAATTTCTTTGGAGATAAATAGAGAAGCCATTTAGGAAAAATACACTTTAATTACACCTGACCGGGATTGGAACTCCTTCCTCTCCGTCACAAGCAATATAGTATTTTGTGGGAGTGACGCCTAAGACGGTGAAACCATCGATGGGGGTAGCAGGGTTGTGTAATTAGTGAATTTTAAGATATTTAAAATTTCACCTACAGTAATAGATATATTTAAAAAATATATTTTATATATATATCCTTCCCAATATGAGCTAAGATTAAAGTATTTAATTTTGGCATTTAACGATACATTTATATATTAAACCAAATACGGCTAAAAAGACTTACAAACTATCTTAAATTTAATGTCTGTCGTTTTTGTTCTGTTTTAATTTGTTTTTCTATACAACACAATGATTTGAAAACAATCATTATGATTTAAATCTTAAGAATATATTTATCCCCTAGAAAATAAAACATATGTGCGATCAATTTTTTTTCTTTCGCAAAGCATCATGGATCAATCAAATTTTCTGGTAGCGTGTGAATATTTAAGATACTCAAGCATATTCTACTTTCAATTTTCCGCCAAACGTGTGTTAGGAATACAAACCTTTGATCTCGTCCATATAATAATTAGGTTGATAGCCAGTTCTTCCACTAGAAAGTAATAATGACACTAAAATTGACACCTTCATTTTTAAATAATGATAAAATGTCCACAAAAAAAAAAGCCAATTTACTTTTAGCACATCCATGACACAAGTATTTAATTTTGTCCACCCCGGTAACGACGAATAGCGATGAAGGGGTAGTGGGTTGAAATGGAAAGCAGTTGGTTACTTAATAACACCCCAAAAGTCCCCCCCCCCCCTTTTACTCTTCCCTCTATTTTATTTGTGGAGCCATTACGTGTCATCCCGATGTGTTTTATGTGGGAAAATAATGAACACTACAATGGTTTGCACCAGCGATTTTAAATCTATTTCTAAAACATGTCTCGATGAAGAACACTTTTCCTTTTATGTCCCCCCCCCCCTATCTTTCCAACCCCACAGTAACCTCTTCTCCCTCCCCCCAGCCACCTTTCTATAAATGAACACACTAATAGGATGAAATCATAGAGGAATAAACATTGTTCTATGAATTATTATGTTGATTTTTTTAAATATTAATATTTTATTTTTATGTTTTGTCAAGAGAGAATTGTTTTTAATGACAGTTTTTATTTATTTATTTATTTAGCGCCACGTCTTACTACTCGTTCGGGTTATACGCTTAAGTACTAATTATGCTAATGGCTAGGAATTGGGAAGGTTGAATTTAAAGAGAGTGAAGCCGCATTTGCGTGGAGGGAAAATGTAAAACTATTTAATAAAAACCACCCCAGTTATCCAACCAAGATTTGAACCTCGATCTCCCGCCGATCCTCGGTGGTCTATCTCAACACAAAACTAGCGCGTTAGATAACTACGCCACCGAGATGGGTTAATGCAAGTTAAAGGAAATAATTGTGTTTTTGTTTTTAACCTTTACGTATTGTTATCGTTAAAAAATTTTAACTAGAGATTATGGATGGATCTTGGGGTTTTATATGCTCACGAATTAAAAAAGTGGGTCTTACAATTCTGTCTGTATCTAAGGTTACAGACAAAACTTTTAAATGTATTTTGTTAAAATTTTATATTTAGATGTTATATAAGCACACATTTAGGCCGATTTTGATTCTAAGCCCCAAAATTTATAGTAGTATACTGATTATTTATTTTTGAAAATTTGAAATAAAAAAAAAATAACTGAGATATCAAGAGTGTTTTTCATGAGAAATAATAACTTGTCACCTGATTAGATGGCCGCATGATCTAAGGTGCTACTCTCGCAGTAGACTAGACCGCCAATGACGGGGAGATCAAGGTTCGAATCTCGGGTGAACTTAAGGAGGTTTTTCCATAAATGGTTTCCCACTCTTCCTTCACGCAAATGTGGGTACACTTCCTATAAATATAACTTCTCTAATCCCTAAAACCATTAGCGTAATTAGTACATAAGCGTATAACCCGATCGGGTAGAAAAATGAGTTGCTAAAAAAAATCTTGATTATGTTTTTTTAAACAAAAACAATACTTTGATGTTAATTTACTGATAACTGATTTTTGAAAATTTGTTAATGGCTTAAGAATATTAATAAGTGATTGATATATAAAGATTATTTCATATGATTAACTTTTTTCAATAAAAGGTGCTGTTCATTGATAACCGATTTCTACATATTCGTTTCTTCATAATAAATTGGTCTGTATATTCATATGTCATGTGATCTGCAACTGTTATTTTTATAGATATTATCAATACCTAAAAGTGCGTATAACCCGAACGGGTAGTAAGACGCGGTAATAATAATAATAATAATATAATAATAATAATAATATTAATATAATAGGATGTTATCAATTTTGACAGCAAAAAAAAGTGTTGGTATTTTAGAAATTGTGCTTCCTGACAAAATTTTAGTAAACTAATTGATTTAGGAAATGTTTCCCTCCTTATAAGTAATAAGTTAAGGGCTTATCAAATTTTTGACCTGATTACGCACTGTCACGATATAAAGACCTCAAGTCAAAGCTCACCCATTTGACATATTTTATACGTCCACATTTGAGCCCAAAATATAACCTACTTGGGGGTGGAATGGAAGGGGGATTGGGGAGAAAGGAATCGCATTATTTACCCCCCTCGTATTAGTGAATCAGATACGAGATCACATGTTCCACGTTCCTAAATTGACTTCAGAAAACCAAGTTCGCGGTCTAAACGAGGAAGAGAATTGAAAAGGAGGTAAAGGTTTTTTTTTTTTTTGTTTGGAGTGCTGTTGACCCATTTTACAATCTTTTAGAGGAAAAGGTCGGAACTCTCGTTTCTCTACCCCTTTCGTTTCAGGGACGGGTTTAAGGGCTGGATAAAGGATGCGAGGGGGAGGGGAGAGGACCGAAACGACCCTGTGACTGGAGAAAGTCTATGGGGGTGAGTTGGGTTGGGTGGTGAAATGAAATATATTCCCTAGCTGATGAATTACGGGCTAACGACACGCCATTTAGACTACTTCCCGTAGAGAATAAAATTCCTGTAGACAATATTGGAACTTAATATTATTATTTTCACAGCGTTCCACTACCCGTTTGGACCATACGCGTGTATATACATAATTACGTTAATGAAGTAGGAGTGGGGATGATATAATTTTGAGTAAATGCACCCAAATTTGCGAGGAGGGTTGTGGGGAAACAATTTTTTTTTAACTCTCAATGCACCCGTTTAAGTTTCGAACCCTGAACGCCCAGTCATTGGAAAACCTGAATATAAACTTAATTATTTTATTATTATTATTATTATTATTAATTAGCAGCAGCGCGTCTTACTACCCGTTCGGGTTATACGCACTTAGGCTAATGTGTAATGGTAGGGTGGATTGTGAGATGAAATGGAGGACCTACAGTTTAATGTGGAATCCGAACCACGGTGGAGGTCTGGCATTCCAAACATTCACAAGTTGTGATTAATATACGTCTTGTCCTACCATTACACATTAGCGTAAGTGCGTATAAGCCGAACGGGTAGTAAGACGCGGTGCTAATAATAATAATATATTTATTTTTGGCCAAAATGTTTGCTGCAAAAACATTTTCTCGTGTCCCCTTCCATACCGCCTTAATAACCGGTATCACCCCCAATTAACCGGAAAATAAGATACAAGATAATACTAGAAGCAGAAAACGTATCGAATAATGTTTTTCTGCGTTTTTTATCTGACAAAAGCGAGATTAGGATGGATTTAGCAGTAGTTTTATATAAGTTATTTTCCAGTTATTGTTTTTTAAACACAAGCAAACCGTTTCACTTTTCTAAATTACACTGTTATTTTTTAAATGGTATAATATAGAAAACCTCACCATAACGCGACGTTTGGTTCGAGATGCGTTACTTACAAAAGTTAGTAAATAAGAAATTCAAATATTAAAATTATTATTGGTACAGTATTAAAGTTAAAGTTTGTTGCATTTATAACAAAACGCTATCCACATAATGCACTCTATGATGGATATTAAGGGGGCCGCCTTCCTGAGCATTGGAATGCGTTACAGACGTTCAGGAAATAGGCCATGGTTAGGTAGTGTTTTATTTTTACCAAACTTAACCTAAGCCAAAATGAAGAGAAAAGGTGGGAACATGCTTATCTAGTACTCTCAACCTTACATCTTGATAATCTATATATATAAAAAATGAATGAAATATCGTAATTTGCTCATTTTCAATGGGCATTTAAATATATTGTCATAGTTCTGAGATGAGGGTAACTACTAGATAATCCTAGATACAACCTTTCAGAAACAAATTAAATCATTTTTTGATAAGGTCACAACAGAAAATGTAAAGATAATTGCTAATTCCTTTTGCTGTTTTGACGCGTCAAATCTAATGCTTTTCGGCCATCATGTGGCGCAGCCATATCCCCCATCTACGCTTTGGAAGTAAAGAATAGCCGGAGAAAGAAGGAAAGGTAGTTGACACCATGCGCATGCGCTCTTTTAGTTGGATGTCTGCCTTCGCCTTGTTGAGAGTTGAGACAACGCACAGTGAGCCGGCACATGTTTAAATAATAGGTGTTTAAAATGGTTTCAAATAATAATATCTGTTATAGCTTTTATTGTAAATGTATGAATAAATGTGTTTACAAACTAGCCTGCGTTTCCGAACAGTTTTGTATGCTTGCCTTCTTATGATAGCTATTATAATTATATATTAATAACATAGAATTATATTTTTTTTCGATAAACTAAAACTTCTGACTTTGAACAATAACACAATCAAAAAGGGCTATCTTAAAGGGAAAAAAACTAGACTTCGACTATATGCTCACCGCAAAAAATTAGGATGGAAGAAGCGTTTTATTGATGGATCAAAGTAAGTACATACTGATTTATTAGTATAAAAATAGGCTAGTTCACTGTTCAACAGTTACGTGTTAGTTTAATTTTACCTTGTTGCTCCTATATTCTGGAGGACGGGGTTAAAATCCCGTCCGGAAGTTTAACTAAGCTAGTCCCGTGAAGTAAAAAACCATCATTTGAATTCTGTTTCTTAGATTTAAAACATTTATTTGTTTGGCCATGCCTTGGATTGTAAAAAAAAAACATTACATGATGAGAAATGAGAGGGGAAAGTATATATTTACTGTACGTATACTAATTACCAACAAAGTGATAATGGACAATTTAATTTCTTAAAATATGTATAACTATATATTAAAACAAAATTTTTATTACACGCAAGATAACATTTAATTTTAATAAAGATTAATTCAGTTCTGATACGTGAAGGTTAAATCTAAAGCAATTATTATAGTGCTTAGTGCCTGATTGGTTGTCTCAACTGAAAAAGTTCCAAAATCAGCTTTACAATATAAAAATATTGAGCAACATATTTAATTTATGAGTAAGTGTGAATTTGCCTTTTCAATATTAAACAAAGCCCGTATTATTTGACCGTAAATATCGCAATAATTAGGGTCGTATCAAGATATAGAAGTTTACCTGTGATATACTGTAAATTCAAGCAACTTTTTTGATGTAAACCTAAAATTTCTAAACATTACTGAGCACTATTGATTGAAAGCAAGGATTATATACTAAGTATTGACACGTGTTTCTGAATTATTGCTTTACATGGTGGGGTTGTGTAAAGCTAGTCTCCTTCAGCCAGTAATGTACGCCTCTTAGTACGACGTTGTATATAAAGAACTAATTTTGAGACAGCAGGATTTAAAGCACTAATCATGCACTAAATATTGACAAATGTTTCAGGATTGGTGCCTTACATTATTATCAACACCGTGTCTTAGTACTCATTCGGGTTATACGCACTTACGCTAATGTGTAGTGGTAGGGTGATTGTGATATGAAATGGAGGACCTACAGTTTAACGTGGAATCCGAACCACGGTGGAGGCCTGGCATTCCTTACATTCACAAGTTGTGATTAATACACGTCTTGTCAGAGGTGAAGGAAGGGTTTGGCAATCAGATAAATCTGTGCCGGGACCGAGGATTGAACCCCGGACCCCCAACACAGAAGTCTGACACCTTATCCCTAGACCACCAGGTCACCTAAGGCCTTAAATGTTGAGATAATCTTCACGAATCTCCACCAAGGTGCATTAGCGGTAGTTTTTTTAAATGTGAAATTTACTTTGGTTTTATACACGCTAATGTGAGAGCACTTTTTCGTATCAAATACTTCCTCGTCCCTAGTAAATTATATTTTTTTTCTGTACTGTTGTTTTAATATATAATTTATAGTTTTGTTTTCAAAAAGTAACAAAGGATTATTTTAAAACCAAAAGTGTGTTATTAAGAATGCATAAGAAATTAAATTTAAGTATAATATTTTTTCACATGAGTACATAATAATAAAAATAGGGTACTGGAATATTTGTTTTAAATTTTTTAAATTAAATTGTTAGATTTTTTCAAAATTACAAGTTTTATGTTACAATAATTAATACTTGAACATGCTTGACAAAATTAGATCCTGTGTTATTTTGCATGCATATAATATGTCCTAGCAATAAAATGCTCAGGTAACTACACTTTTTGTCTGAGATTTTTGAGCTACTAGCTGAAATACAAATTATGCATATATATATATTTAAATAAAAATTCATCACTACTGTATCAAAAAAATTCTAGTCTATGCCTTATTTATGAAAATCTAGCTATAAAATTCAATTTCTCAACTTTCACCCTTGTAAACCTCTACGCCGTAGCTTCTCTGGTTGACAATAGTAGGTCAATTAAAAAAAAGTTCAGGGCTGCACGCACCATCTTTTTGTACCAGTTGCAAGGATTGTCTGCTACCAGTGGCGGCGTAACGTTATTTGTGAAGAAACGGGGTGGTGGGGGCCGTAAGTAAAAAAGGAGTTTTTTGAGAAGTTGCCTTCCCCCCTTCACCTCCTACCTTACTCTACCCCTCTTCAGGATAAATTTTTGAAACTTGGATGTCCCTAAAAGTAATTTGTAAATATCCTCCTCCCCAAATTTGGAAAATCAAATTATTTTTATGCTATTTGGAGAAGTCATCTCCATTTTTTTTATTTTTTTTTTATTTAGATTCTTCTATAAGCCATTTGGAGTGGTCCTCGCCTTTAGTTGAAAAGTTAATTTATGTCTTTAAATGCTATTTGAAATTATCCTCACCTGGACATTTTTGGTAATCGGATGTTTTTAGAATCAATTTGGAGTCATCACCTGGATTTTTTAAATTATTTGTATCTGAAATAAAGTTGGAGTGACCCTCTTCTAGCAAATTTTAAAAATAAGATCCCTCTAGAGCATAGGCGTACACACAAGGGGATCCAGTGGGTCCAAGTCTTCGCCCCCCCCCCCCTCTCCTGAAGAACATGAAGGATAAATAAAAGATTAAATACAAAGCAATTATTTATCAATGTTAAATCACCTTAAAGCAATGTTTGGAAATAACCCAATATATCAATACAATTAGATATGTGGTGGATCCAGGATTTTTTCAAGGGGGGTAGAGGGGCTACACAACAAAAGCAATACCTTTAGGAACCAATAAAGTGTTGGTCCGTGCCCCAGTAGTATTTTTACTCTCGGAAAAAAAAATATTCCTAAAGCTCAAAATGGTGCTCTTTATGTATATTTTGTACCTAATAGTTGCTGATTAAACTTATACTGGTTATAAATATCTGTTATCTTGGATTTGGTTGCCATCTTTAATTTCTAGATATAACCACTGTTTCCTTTATGATTATAATTTTTAAATTAATATAAAAAATAACTGTCAAAAATAAATATGCCTAATTCAGGTGACTATATTTTAGTAAAAATACGAAAATAAAATCATTAGTTAACAACACACTGTTTATTACACAAAGGAGTGGTGAACTAGGAGGGGAGTGTGCGGGAAAGCCAGGGTTCAGGTTAAACAAGGTGAAGCATGTTTTGTTCGAACACATTGGACGTATTTCTGCAGAGAAGCACAGCACCCTTCAATCCGTCAATTAAATTTTTGAAAAATAGCTGAAAGGGGGGGGGGGATTATAGCCCCTTATTCCCAATACCCTTGAATCCATACCTGAGTGTGAGACATACCCAACTGGATTTAACGCTGTCTAGTCTGTATAGTCTCATGAAGTGTTTTGTTAAAAGTATGAATCTTATATAAGTAATAGATTGGATTGACTATTGACTTGTAACTTCTGTACTTTGGATCCCCCGTCTAGATATTTGAAGTGTGCTTCCACTGTCATATTTTTGTAAATGGGATGCTTTCAGAAACTATTTGGAGTTACGATTTTATTTTTAATTTGCCAAATAATGTAACGCTATCTTGTTTACTGTTTAAACAATAGTAAACTCAAGTAAAGATCTCTAACTACCCCCACTTTGTTGATGAAGAAATACATCTTAATTGTTTTTGGGCTCTAAAACAACCACACTCAACCCCCCTCAACCAACACCCCTATCCCCGCCCTCTTTCTATATATTCTTATTTCTATGAGCACTCACTTCGATATATCCGTATTACCCGTATGTATTATAGATCGAATTGAAGTCTCCCCTAAAATAAACCAAGTAGAACGCAAAATAGTTTGCTAAGGTATCCAATATTAATAAATATTTTGTCCTCCTGCGTGGGAAAGTTTATAGTTTATATACTAAGATAGTTTATCCACAGCCCTTTATCTAAACAAATACAGGTGCATTTAATCAAAAACTTTCCTTCCTCTTTTCCTGTCAGCTAGAATAATCAGAGGAAATTACTGATAGCTTGAATAGGCACCTAAAATTAAGATTAATTATGAGTGTAAAATAGGTTACACATGACCAATTAACCGATTATCTATGTATACTATACCTTATTTATAATTATTTACTAAACCTTTTTCTCCGATAGAATAAATCTAAGAGGGGTTGGGTGTATAGGGCCGTGTGATGGAACTCCTTATACTCCTCGGTTCCGACGCCACTGTTATCAACTAAATGAGGTAAAATATAAATTTGGTCTACACGTGATTAATTATTGTATAGTTAATATTCACATTTCCCTAAATAAAGTGACATGTATAAAAGTGTGTGTTCAAGACAATTGTTTTTTTTTAAAGCATCGCGTCCTACTACCCGTTCGGTTTATACAGTTTCAAGACAAGTTAAACCATCTAATCAAGAATTGATTGTGCTTGTTTGTGAACCCTTCACGAGAATCTCAAGCTAGCAAAATACCACAAAATAAACATACAGGCTGACGGCTGGACTCTGTAAAGGCGATCAGCCGCGCATTCTTCCTTTTGACCTTGAGATAGGTTTCCTTTCCGTTTCTTCTATTCTCCTGACATGGGGTGGTAGATATGGGGTGGTGGGGAAAGTGTAAAGAGGATAAGATTAGACAGAGACAGACGCTGTAGTTCAAGAAAACAGCACATAGCATTTCATTTTAAGACGAGGCCTCCTCACACGATTGATACTATTTCACGTACCGAGGCGGCCCCCTTAATAATTAATTTTAACATTTTTATTATTTCTTATTAGAGTATTTAACAAATTTTAACACCTTTTCTTAAATACTCTAATTATGTTGTTACCTGTGGGTCGGATTGAGCTCTTAACTTTGAAACATCAAGAGCATGTAAATTATCTTAATTACAACACCCAGAAAAAAAAAAGTACTTACGTTTCTGCAGCGAGAGCTCGCTGGCGGGCCACCAACCGGAAGTAATTCCTCATCCTTCATGTTCTATTACTGGGAAGAAGGAATTCAAACTGTAGTTGCTGCGCTGTTGCCATTTTTCACCAACTCAACTCAAAATACTTTGTTGGATTGTCTGAAACTTTAATCAAATTGCTTCAATAACTTATCCTCAAATAATAATAATTATTATTATTATTATTATTATTATTATACTGACCGATCATAGAGAAATAATCATACATATATTTAAGCTAATTTGATTAAAATTCTTATAAATTAGATTAAATTCGGGTCTAGTTCGACTATTTGCCATTTCGTCTGTCTGTCATGGTCGTTGCTAACCGGTAACTATTCAACGCTGAGCGTAAGAACTAAAAACTATCTTATGTACTTAATATTTCAATATGGATGTCCGTTTAAAAATGGCAGCCTCTCAAATTATGTTTCGTTTAGTATCTCATCTCAAGAAGTTTGAATTTAAAATTCTAATAATTAAATTTATTAAGCTACATAAAGCGTTTTTTTTAATGTTATCATTGAAAGATTGGTATCTTAAACCGTGTTAAAAAAAAAAAGGTGAATCTTTATGAATATAATGTAGTATTGAAAATATTTTTTTTTCTGTCTTATTTTATCACCAAGGAAAGATTTTATACTCAAAATCCATAGAGACAGTAGAAATGTCAAATTAAAATCCAAAGAGAAAGCTCAATACTCTAGTAATAATAATAATAACATGGAGGGAGCGAGGTTTAATTTTCGTAGAACTATTAGTTTATTTAGTTTCTGGAGCAGGACATCTAATATGTCTGGCAATAATTCATTTTACTAAATATTCAACAATATACTAATTGATTTAAAAGCGAGCTCACATTAGAAAGGTTTTTTTTAAATTTACAGTACGTTCAACAAGCTTCCGACAATTAATAAAAAAAAAACTTTTGTTTCTTAACATTTATGTTTGTCAACATTGATAATACAATACTATATTTTTAGGGTTATTTCTTTGTCATTGTTATTATATATAAAAGGAGGCATAGTTTTATATAATATTACTGGATGAATGAAAACGTGAAAGTTGATTTAACTGTCAAATAAGTTTATTCTTATTGAATTTTTAATGTTCATAGCTTTACAAATGTTAAACATTAAACCAATAAAAAACAAGTACACAAGAAAACACCGCAATTATATTTGGTGGCAATTTTCTATCTCAATAAATATTATTTTGCAATACGTTTTTTCCGGGACTGTTATACAATAATCTTTCATTATATCGAATACAGTATTAAAAATATACACTATTAGAATGAGAAGGGAATCTACGACCAAAAAGACCTTAATACCAGCTTGTACTTCAACCTGAAACTCTGTCCTCAACTGACGTCACAGCCACAGAGATATTAGTAGAGCTCTAGCTCAGTAGGCAGACACACTAACGACTGAATTAAGGTGTCAGTACGGTAAATTATTATTATTATTATTATTATTATTAGCACCGCGTCTTACTACCCATTCGGGTTATACGCACTTACGCTAATGTGTAATGGTAGGGTGATTGTGAGATGAAATGAAGGACCTACAGTTTAACGTGGAATCCGAACCACGGTGGCGACCTGGCATTCCCCACATTCACAAGATGTCTTGTCAGAGGTGAAGGAAGGGTTTGGTAATCTGATAAATCTGTGCCGGGACCAAGGATTGAACCCGGACCCCCAACACAGAAGTCTGACACCTTACCCTAGACCACCAGGTTACCGAGCTGATATAATATTTCGGTTCAGAAAGAACACACCAAATACTTCAAATAAATAAATATTTAGATTAGTAGTTTAGTGGATTTTCATTTTAAAAATAACCACTCCTGTGGTGTAGTGTATGATGCCCAGACACGTAACATATAATAAATATTTATTTATTTCTCAATTTTGTGTTTCTAAAAATATGGTAAAATAATTTCAGTGATTTCAATTCCACTGTTATCTAAAGTATATAACACGCTACCGCACCACAATGGGACGTCTGGTAAGAGCTGTATTAACTATCTAGGTTGGTAACCTGGTGGTCTAGGGGTAAGGAGTCAGACTTCTGTGTTGGGAGTCCGGGGTTCCATCCTTGGTCCCGGCACAGATTTATCTGATTACCAAACCCTTCCTTCACCACTGACAAGACATCTTGTGAATGTGGGGAATGCCAGGCCTCCACCGTAGTTCGGATCCCACGTTGAACTGTATATCCTTCATTTCATCTCACAATCACCCTACCATTAGACATTAGTGTAAGTGCGTATAAACCGGGCGGGTAGTAAGACGCGGTGCTAATAATAATTATTATCTAAGTATATTAGATGGACTCTTAAACACCATATTCTTACGATGACTGTCCAATCACACAACAAGAAACACAAATAATAATATCTCCCGAGATATTTCCTCGAGCATTTCACATGAATCATAGTTTAATAAATTTCACCCAAAGCAGATTGTGAGAATTTGGAATAATCCCTGATTTTTTATTTTTTATATTTTCTACCTTAAATTTTATTTTAATTGTAATAATTATGATATCTGATTTTTTTTAAATATATGTTTTATCTTAGTGTAGTGTGAGTAATGGCCGCCTTGGCAGCACGTTTGTTTTAGCTGCTGTTACCCGGGGTTATTAACTTTTTAAGGTGGTTCCCTGGTAGTTTACATCTTTGGAAAAAACTAAACATATCAGAAATGTAATATTTGCGTTATTTTATTACTTACCCCTTTTGCAGTCATTTTCTATCGTGGTTTCCTTTTCGGCTTATTTTCATTAATTATAAATTTCTTTATGGGAGCCATTTTGATTAGTTAAGTAGTTCGCGAACCCGACACACGAGCGTGTTGCTAGGCGAGCATCTTTTCTGCCGCAAAATGGTAGAGGGAGAAAGAGTGTATTATTATTATTATTATTTTTTGGCGGGCAGTAGTTTCTATTATGAGTAAGGCTATAAATGTTTTGTAGATTTTTATGAAAGCAGATTTTGCTATTGTAAATTTTAAGAATTATCTTCTAGGGTCGTATTTGGTTAGATGTAAAGTCTTAATGGAAATTTTTATATTTTTGCGGGAATCTTGCCGCCTGTTTCGGGCAACTTTGGGGGTCGTTCTTGGAAGACGCGAGGTAGCGGCGAGGCGGGGAGATTCCTGCAAGGAGAGGGCGGAGGGAAAAAAGTTCGGGCGGAGAGCGGAGGTTCCTGGTTGGAGCTCCGTGGGGTTTGTTTTTCTCTTTGTGGAAAGTTTTTTTTCTCTAGCAGTGAATTTGCCTAGTATTTTTTTGAAGTTAAGATCGCGTGTGTGCCTCAGCCCTCGCAGGAAGATATTTTTACCACAGGCAAAGTCTGGTAAGGCTAGGCTCTAATCGCCGCGTGAGAAGACTACACTAACTTGGTGAGCCCACTCATTGCTGGGGTTTAGCCAAAGAGCTATTCCTTTTTCTGCTTTTCTATGAACCACATTTTTTTTATTCGTGCAATTTGCCGTAATCTTCGTGGGTAAATTCTGTGAACCCTGCATATATAGGATATATACACTTATATATAATGACTAAGATGAGTGTAACTGTTTACGGCCTTTAAGAGTGCCAAAGACTCGGGTCCACCATACACCGGAACTTACCCAGACAGAACTTCGGGATGAACATTTGGGTTTTTTTTTGTTGTTTTTTTTCATTTTTTTTAAAATATTATATCTTTATCCAATACATGACCATTTTTGGAAGGTTACTTCAATAGTGCTATACCATCTCGCAAGGTTTTTTTTTTCTCTCTCAATATGTACAGGGGTGAAAATATTGTATATAATAATGTGTAATACGGGTCGACCTGATAGGTAGGGGTTTATGTTTTTTTTTTAATTTGTTCAGAGCACTAAAGAGGAAAGGAGCTCAGTAAAATAAATAATTGGTTCCTTTATTATATTTTATTGTTTTTTTTGTGTTACCAGTACATTTTTTTTTCTTTTTCTTTAGTTTACCTGTTTACCTTTCACCATGTTTTTTTTTTTTTTTTTGTGTGCAAATACCATACTAATACACCCTAAGTAGTATAAAGTATGATTTAAGTTTTGCTATCATAGTTAGAGTTATATCCCATTTTTCTTTTAGGAGAGTTGTGTATAGGGGTTTATTTTTGTGTGTGTTTTTCTCGTGCTCTACCACTCAGCCCTAGCGGATATATGTATGTGTCAGCAAACTGGAACAGCTGGGTTTTTTGCCAGGTAAGGTTGAACATGTTATTAGTACCAGCAAATGGTCTATCCGCCCATCCCGCCACATACACCCAGAAGAAATTACCCCAAACTCGTGTTTTTTTGTTTTGTTTTTATCTATATTTCATTCATGCTAAGTGTGTTGTATATTTAGTTAGGGTGGTAACCTTGGTGTCTTGACGACGTTTTTGTTAAAGTGGCTTCCCAACGTGGGGCTTTTCGTATGTATGTGGATGGATGCGCTCATTTAGGATAGGGTGTTGCCAGAACCATTTTACAGTGTCATTTGGGAATGAGCAAAGGTAACGGGTATTTTTTGAGGAGTTTGGGCAAGCTAAGGGATTCAAACATGGCTCAAACACCAGAACAAGAGGCATTGTTGGACCAGGGGGAAAGTGAACAGGAGGTTCGAGTCCCCGATGCTGTCAGTCATATAGAGAGTAACCCGACAGAGCAGGGACTGTTTACTCAGGGTGAGACCACACCAGGACAGACTACCCACTCAACAACCTTGACACAGAACGTGACGGAACCCACCGCAAACATACTAGCAGAGATACTTGCTTCGTTGCAACAACTGACAACCAGCCAAAAACAGCTCGCTGCTAACCAACAACAGACAGGAGATGACATACGGACGTACATTAGTGACTTGACTAACTCTTTAAGGGTGGAGTTTACCACTGAGTTGGGGAAAATGAGGGAAGACTTCCAGGGTAGAATGGAATCCTCCCACAGGACATTCACCCAGGGTCTAGCACAGGTCAAGCAGGAAATGGAGACATCACAAGCCACTATGACTGCCGTTTTGGAGTCAAACCACAGATCGGTTGAACTCCAGATCGAACAACAGGACGTCCAAATTGAGGAAGGATTACGGTCCATAAACGGAGAGATCCAAGCAGTGAGGGAGTCCCAGAGGGAGAGCGTACAAGGGATAAATGACGTAGTTGCGACACTGCGGAGCGAAAGTAGAGACTTGGCTCGAGCCCAAGCTAATTTGGAGGGGCGTGTCAGCGATACGGCAGAGACCATAAAGGCTATGCAAGGACAGGTACAGAGCCTGGCGGCTCGGACTGTACCTCTCGGCTCTAGCTGCCCTGAACTAGTCACCCCAGCGCTGATGACATTGTTGGGCGAGCGTTCACTCGAAAGCCAGTTGCCCAAGTTCCAACGACAGAGTCACCGAGGACCCGTAAGACATCTTGAGGACCTGGAAGAGCTATTTGAAGGTCACCAATTATCTGACCGGGACAAAGTGAGGCATGCTGGTAACTCACTCGTGAGGAACGCAGCGCCATGGTGGACCGTCAATAAAGATGGCATAACAAGCTGGAGTGATTTTAAGATCAAGTTCTTGGCAATGTTCTGGTCAGCCGAAATACAGGGTCAAATGCGAGCCAAGCTTCATGCGTCCCGCTACACAGAGTCTACAGGTACTTTGGAGAAATACCTTGCGGACATTTACTCAAAGAGCCGGGATTTTGATTCACCTATAACGGAGTCAGAGCTCATTTATATGGTGACTCAACAATTGCCCCTCAGGCTCCGAGAAATGTTGATAGGAGCTAGCTACGGAACCTTAGAGGAGTTTAGAGCAGGCTTGCTCAGAGTTGACGCTTTGGAGGCCGACAGGAGACGGGACCGTAATGAAGCGCCTAGGTCACCACCTCAGGGGTTCTCAAACAGGGATAGGCAGGTTGAGTACTCCCCCCGACCGGGTGATAATTGGAGAAGGGAGCAAGGGTATAGGGAAACCCCAAATAGGTCTGGTAATGGGCAGAACCCCCAAGGTCACCATGATAAGAGGCCCCCCTAACAGTAGACCACCTTATGCGAGAGCTGGGGAATGGAGACCCCATAGTAATCGGGACCAACCCTACAGAAGAGGGGAGGGACAAGGTTCTGATGGAAGGCCTTCAAGGGAGACCCCGCGCTTTAACCTAAGCAACACCAATAACTCATCTTACACCAGAGGAAACCCTAATGTGGGAAATAGCCCTACACCCCGACGGGACCAAAACCCCCCACATTTTGACATCAATGCCATAGTGAAGGAAGGGGAAAACTGAAGACCTGTAACTCGGACGACCCAGCGGGGAAGCAGGTTCTGCAGGAACTGGGACATAACATTGAAGAAATAGTAGGTTGTGGTACACTTGGTATGGACTTGAGAGAGGCGTTGTTGGAGGAAGATGAAGTGAGTGGTCCACCGGAGATTCCCCATTGCCCCGAACTAACACTGGAGGTGGAAGGGATAGCATTTAAGTGCCTACTCGATTCGGGGGCAGAGATTAGTTGCATCTCCGAGGAGGTGGCGGAGCGGTTGAAGATGACAGGAAGGCCCATTCCCACTTTTCCAGTCCCGATGATGAAGATTTTGGGGGTAACGAGCAGGAAGAGCCCACCCATACGCCATCAAATGTTTACTTTCTATTATGTTGCGGGGAAAGAACACTAAAGCTAGGTGCCTAGTAGTAAAGGGCCTAGTTAAACCTGTCATATTAGGGATTGACTACTTAACGGAACAGCGGATTATTTTAGACTTTACAAAGCGTCAGGTTTATGAAGGCTACCAGGAAGACAGGGAAAGGAGGAATTTGGTGACCGAAGATTGTGATTGGTCTGTAAATGTAGACAAAGAAGTAGTAAGGGTGGCAGCACTAAGTCTTCAACAATCCGCCCATAAAATAAAACCTCTCATTTCAAGAACAACCACCATGCAAGTATGTACCACTTTACACGATCAAAGCGAGTTTGAGAAAACTGTCATGGAGCTAGAACACCTCGACTCGAGACAGAAACATGACCTACTGCGAGTCTTATGGAGATGTCGAGAAGCGTTTTCCGAGCGACCGGGATTGAATAATTTATATCAAGCCGACATCCCACTAACCACCCAGAAGGGTTATTTTTATGCTAGCTATCCACTGCCTAAAGCATACGAAGCTGAGCTGGACAAACAAATACAGACTATGGTTGACTATGGTATCATTAGTCGTGGTTCGAGCCCCTACGTAAATCCTCTTGTGTGTGTGATTAAGAAAGACAAGACGGTTAGACTGTGTCTCGACGCCAGGAAGTTGAACGCTCTCATCCAAAAGGACTATGAATCCCCAACTAATATATCAGACATGTTGCAAGAGGTTCGAGAAGTCAAGTTCATGTCAACAGTTGACTTGACACAGGGATATTTTCAACTTAGTTTGAAACCTGAAGTTAGGCCTTACACGGCATTCTTGTATCGTTCGCGCCAGTATTTGTTCAACGTACTACCATTTGGGCTCCGAAATGCTGTAGCAGAGTTTACTCGTTGCATGGACTTGGTCTTAGGACCAGAATGTCAAGATTTTGCAAGAGCTTACGTGGATGATATCCTGATTACATCGGCTACGTTCGAGGACCATTTGGCACATTTAGAACACACTTTCAAGCGCATAATTGAGTGTGGCATGACCTTGAAATTAAAAAAATCATTGTTTTGTAGGAAGGAAGTACCATTTCTAGGCCACATATTGACTTGTAATGGTGTTAAAATGGACAGAGAAAAGCTCAAAATTATATATGATTTCCAACCCCCCACTTCCAAAACTGGAGTTAAAGCTTTTCTCGGACTAATTGGGTTCTATCGGGGTTACACGTGTAAACTAGCGGAAAAAGGAGCCCCGTTAACTGATCTACTAAGGAAGGGTGCACTGTGGAGGTGGACCGACATCGAAGAAGAAGCTTTCCAAGCTGTGAAGAATCTCTTCATAGAAACCAGGACCCTCAGACAGCCCATCATGGGAGAAACTTTCTTCGTCACCACAGATGCTAGTGATTACGCGCTGGGAGCCACGATCAGCCAACTTGACTCCAGTGGGCAGCAACAGTATATCGCCATGAACAGCAGGAAGCTGAACTCTGCAGAACGGCGGTACACTGTAACCGAAAAGGAGTGTCTTTCAATAGTATGGACTCTACAACGTTTCCGTAGTCTACTGCTAGGACAGAAGATTGTCATACTTTCTGATCACCGGGCCCTAACTTTCTTGAACACTTGCCGCCTCAAGAGCGACCGACTAGCCCGTTGGGCTTTAGTAATACAGGAGTTTGGTTTAGAGTTGGAGTACTTACCCGGTAAAGACAATCAACAAGCCGACACTTTAAGTCGCTACCCCATCAACGAAGATGGACAACCCGAACCGGAACCATCAAGAAGTCCCGACAGTTTCTTGGTACTCCCGGCCATGTTAGAAGGGGACACCAGCCTGGAAGGACAATTATGTGACATAAAGAACCTTCAAAGACAAGACCCTGATACGCTACAGATCCTACAGCAGCTAGAAACCCCAAATTCAACAGACATTACAGAAAACCTGATAAAACTGTCGAGAAAATATGCCATCAAGCAAGGTATCCTGTACAAGAGGAGTACTTCAGAGCACCCTTTGGACCTTACTGGGCAAGTCTATATGCCCTCCATGCTGAGAGAAAGGTTAGTCCTACATGCACACCTGAAATTGGGACATTTCGGTTCTTTCAAAGTTTACCATTTTCTCAGGCGCTATGTGTTTTGGCCTGGGTTGTACTCTGATTGCCAGCAGTTATTGCGAAAGTGTGAATTGTGTCAGAAAACCAAGCACTCTAATGTGATATATGAAGGGGAATATCAGGCCATTATTCCCTATGGGCCAAATCAGCTTGTGGCTGTTGATCTTTTTGGACCTCTTCCCAAGGCTACCAGAGGCCTGACCTACATTGTTTCGATGGTAGACGTGTTCTCTAAATTCTAAGGACCGCCACGGCAGACGCTTGTCTAAACAGGGTTCAAGCATACACTCAAAGTGTTGGTACTCCTAAGCAGATCCTCAGCGACCACGGGAGTCAATTTACAGCGAAGAAGTGGGCACGTGAGTTGAGTGCGATAGGGGTACAAGCCACTTACAGCTCCATTAGGCATCCTGCCTCCAACCCATGTGAGAGGGGTATGAAGGAGATAGGTAGATTACTTCGCTGCTACTGTTCTAGGAAGCATACCACCTGGCCAAATTATGTACCTCTCCTGGAGGGGCTGCTAAATACCCTAACTCACACTTCTACCTTGCTTACCCCTTATGAGGTTCATTTCGGGAAGCGGAAGGAGATATTTTTGGACCGCCATTTTCAGGAGCCGGGATTGTCAGATGAGAAACCCAGTATAG
This sequence comes from Timema cristinae, assembly GCA_039000515.1. Lineage (NCBI taxonomy): Eukaryota > Metazoa > Arthropoda > Insecta > Phasmatodea > Timematidae > Timema > Timema cristinae. The sequence continues at coordinate 67,153,461 of JBCFYV010000003.1, read as the reverse complement.
AGAGCCCAGAAGCTGTGTTGCAGATACTGCAGAAGAGAGCTTCCAGACACCTACAGAAGACAGCGGCAGCTCGGCTGAAACAGCAAAAGAAAAAAGCTCCAATACCTTGGATAGTGGGTGATAAGGTGTTACTACGCGAAAACCCAGCCTCTGATTATTTCAGCAAAGAGACCAAGAAGTTGTTTCCTCTGTATTCAGGTCCTTACCAGCTCAATAGAATCATAAACAGAAATGCATTTGAGCTGATCGAGCTAGAAGATGATTCTATAAAGGGAGTTTTTAATGCTACACTGCTAAAAAAGTGGGTTGAATAAACTAAATTCTGTTTTGGGGTTATGCCTATATATGTAACTGCTACATATATATATATAACAAGAAGAAAACATAAGAGAAACAGCTAGATTTGTTATAACCCATCCCATTTAAGTGTAATACTCTGGTAAAGAGTCTACGGGGCTACACACTAGTAAATTATCTACATGAAGACTTTCAGAGTATAATTTTAAGCAGAATATTCATATTTTGTTATGGTTTTTTTTTTGTTTGTGAAGTTTTTTTTTTTAGGTCAGAACCCTCGGTTTGAATCCAAGTTGCGGGTTTTGTTGTTTAGGTTAGGTTTATTTAGAGATTTGGTTTACCTTGTTGTTTTTTTTTTTTTTTTTTTTTTTTTTTTTCTCTCTCTTCTCTTGAATCGGTTTTCCGTTTCATTCACCTGTGATGGTTGAGGTTTGGGATAGCTTGTCGTGTGGAGTTGAGCCACTTGGTGCCGGTGACCGAAGCCTGTGGAACTGGTGGACTTTGCTGTGGTTCGTTTGACAGACTGGACGAGACAGTGACCTTGACAGACGGAATACAGTATAGTATAGTTTTGGGTTACTTTGTCATTTGTTCATTTTATCTATATATGTATTATTTACTATTTTTTTTTTTTTGTTTTTATTAAATTTTAGATAATGGTTTAGTACTTAATTTTGATCTAATATAGGTCTGTTTAGAATCTGGTTTAGTGGGTCACACTTGTTGGTTTTGATTAATTGTATCTGTATTCTTACTCTAATTATGGGTTTTTGGCACCTAAATTTGTTTTGAGTTAAGAGTCTAGAAGGCGTGGTTATATTTAAGTTCAGGCTTTGGGGTTAGGGATACTTTAGTTGTTTGTGTGAACACAAGTCTGATGTAGATTTAATGGATAGTTCGAGCCCACTTTTGAAACACATGAGGTCGTCTTGTAATGCATAGCTAAAACAACCTTATCTGTGCAGAAGCAGCTGTGTCCAGTATGTAAATATTTTGTTGTAAAAAGAAAACTATTAATTAGGAATTGTAGTGATATGTTTAACTGCAGGACTTAATAAGGAAGCTAGATGTGGAGTCTTATTAACAGAGTTAATTTCTATGTAAAATGTTTTACAATTCTTTCATATAACATGAGTTTGTAACTATAATGTGACATTTGTTTGTGCTTGGCTGGGCTACGCAAGCCAACTACTTGTGGTGTTGATCATGTTAAAGAGGAGGGTTCAGAGACTATTTAGAGGATTATAATTATAAACCAAGGTCTAAAGGACATTATGAATTTGTTCTATCGTGTACAGACTATGTTTGGTGAAGGTCATTTAATTCTAGGCCTAACAGTAATGTTTGTGTCTCCACTCTGTAAAGTAGGCAAATCCAAGGTGCATGTGTTTATACCAGTTTCTTAAGTATTAATCAAGAAAGGACAAGCAACAAGACACTGTGTGCAATTATTTGAGAATTTTGAAGTATTTTATATATAAAAAGGTGGTTGATACTCTCACGTTTGGGAAATCTTGGTCCGACCAGGTAGGATGTGTTGTGACGATCTTTGATGTTTGACAGCTATAAGCAGCAAGGACTACTTTCGTTTGACCTGTAAATATAATTTGTTACCCTACATAATTCGGTAAAAGTAAGAACAAACCAAGGAAAAACTTTTGTAACTGAGATGTGTATATGTTTGTTTGTAAATAACTGTGACACTGATTAATTCCAATGATGTATAGTGGTACCAACATTGTGTTTGTAACTGTCTAGGGAATCATTAAAAATTCTTTAACTTTCTTAGAATCACGTAGGAACAGATTTTAACGTGGTTAAAACCTGCCCTACGAGATTACGGGGCACTGTGAGAATTTGGAATAATCCCTGATTTTTTATTTTTTTTATATTTTCTACCTTAAATTTTATTTTAATTGTAATAATTATGATATCTGATTTTTTTTTAAATATATGTTTTATCTTAGTGTAGTGTGAGTAATGGCCGCCTTGGCAGCACGTTTGTTTTAGCTGCTGTTACCCGGGGTTATTAACTTTTTAAGGTGGTTCCCTGGTAGTTTACATCTTTGGAAAAAACTAAACATATCAGAAATGTAATATTTGCGTTATTTTATTACTTACCCCTTTTGCAGTCATTTTCTATCGTGGTTTCCTTTTCGGCTTATTTTCATTAATTATAAATTTCTTTATGGGAGCCATTTTGATTAGTTAAGTAGTTCGCGAACCCGACACACGAGCGTGTTGCTAGGCGAGCATCTTTTCTGCCGCAAAATGGTAGAGGGAGAAAGAGTGTATTATTATTATTGTGTTTTTTTTTTTTTTTGGCGGGCAGTATTTTCTATTATGAGTAAGGCTATAAATGTTTTGTAGATTTTTATGAAAGCAGATTTTGCTATTGTAAATTTTAAGAATTATCTTCTAGGGTCGTATTTGGTTAGATGTAAAGTCTTAATGGAAATTTTTATATTTTTGCGGGAATCTTGCCGCCTGTTTCGGGCAACTTTGGGGGTCGTTCTTGGAAGACGCGAGGTAGCGGCGAGGCGGGGAGATTCCTGCAAGGAGAGGGCGGAGGGAAAAAAGTTCGGGCGGAGAGCGGAGGTTCCTGGTTGGAGCTCCGTGGGGTTTGTTTTTCTCTTTGTGGAAAGTTTTTTTTCTCTAGCAGTGAATTTGCCTAGTATTTTTTTGAAGTTAAGATCGCGTGTGTGCCTCAGCCCTCGCAGGAAGATATTTTTACCACAGGCAAAGTCTGGTAAGGCTAGGCTCTAATCGCCGCGTGAGAAGACTACACTAACTTGGTGAGCCCACTCATTGCTGGGGTTTAGCCAAAGAGCTATTCCTTTTTCTGCTTTTCTATGAACCACATTTTTTTTATTCGTGCAATTTGCCGTAATCTTCGTGGGTAAATTCTGTGAACCCTGCATATATAGGATATATACACTTATATATAATGACTAAGATGAGTGTAACTGTTTACGGCCTTTAAGAGTGCCAAAGACTCGGGTCCACCATACACCGGAACTTACCCAGACAGAACTTCGGGATGAACATTTGGGTTTTTTTTTGTTTGTTTTTTTCATTTTTTTAAAAATATTATATCTTTATCCAATACATGACCATTTTTGGAAGGTTACTTCAATAGTGCTATACCATCTCGCAAGGTTTTTTTTTTCTCTCTCAATATGTACAGGGGTGAAAATATTGTATATAATAATGTGTAATACGGGTCGACCTGATAGGTAGGGGTTTATGTTTTTTTTTTAATTTGTTCAGAGCACTAAAGAGGAAAGGAGCTCAGTAAAATAAATAATTGGTTCCTTTATTATATTTTATTGTTTTTTTTGTGTTACCAGTACATTTTTTTTTCTTTCTTTCTTTAGTTTACCTGTTTACCTTTCACCATGGTTTTTTTTGTGTGTGCAAATACCATACTAATACACCCTAAGTAGTATAAAGTATGATTTAAGTTTTGCTATCATAGTTAGAGTTATATCCCATTTTTCTTTTAGGAGAGTTGTGTATAGGGGTTTATTTTTGTGTGTTTTTCTCGTGCTCTACCACTCAGCCCTAGCGGATATATGTATGTGTCAGCAAACTGGAACAGCTGGGTTTTTTGCCAGGTAAGGTTGAACATGTTATTAGTACCAGCAAATGGTCTATCCGCCCATCCCGCCACATACACCCAGAAGAAATTACCCCAAACTCGTGTTTTTTTGTTTTGTTTTTATCTATATTTCATTCATGCTAAGTGTGTTGTATATTTAGTTAGGGTGGTAACCTTGGTGTCTTGACGACGTTTTTGTTAAAAGATATTCCCCCCCCCCCCCCGAGGGTAAACTAGATACTGACCCCACCGAAATTTACATATGGAGGTCAAAGTACTTCACTGGTTCTATTTTTAAGCTTATAATATTTTATTGAAATGGCCAAGAGTGTGGAGGATGAAAGAGGGGGGGGAGGATGTTTGTCAAATTTTGCTGACTGTCGGGTGGTTGGTGGGCGGGGGAAGGGGCTCGAAGGCGAGATATGGCAACATGGCACGCCACAGTTTTCCCGCCCTCACCTTAGGGTACCCCAGAGCTATATTTCTTCTGAATGTTTTATTTTTGTAACAAGTCAGACAAGTGATATCGCTTTTGAAGATTTACATTGTGAGCCATATTGCAGTCCTAAGACATTTCGATATATTGCGGGGAGGAAAAAAACGTTAAATGGATATTTCTTGAATAAATATTACCCGTTTCGGTATACGCATGGCCTGATGCGCTACCCTCGCAGTAGACCAGATTGACAATGATGGGGAGATCCAGGTTCGAATTCTCGGTCGGGTGTTCTCTCTCCCTCCACGCAAATTCAGGTACACTTCCTATAAACATAACCTCTCAAATCTTGAAAACCATCAGCGTAATTAGTACATAAGCGTATAATCCGAACGGGTATTAAGACGTGGTGATAAAAATAAATTTAAGAAATATTATTATTAAAAAATAGAGGAAGGGTGGAGTTATCGTGAATTTACATGTTCACTGAAAAATAAAAGAGAAAAAATGTGCTCACATGTGAATGAATATATATCAAATAAATCACATAATTTCAGCGAAAGTCACATTGTCTTCTCGGCGTGGTTTGAAATAGTTTCAGCTTTCTCAGCTCCACGCGGGTGGCATTTGGTTGAGAGACCCAATCAAATTTCAATCTAAAACAAATCGAATCAATCATTGCACATGCGCCTACAAAGTGAATTAATAGCAGACAGCTGCGTCCACTGTTAGGTAATCATTTGAAATAACTCGTAGATTGGAAAGCTCATGTATCGTTCTTGTTTTGTGGTGATTTGTTTCACTATACGTGACGTAATAATACTAAAACATCCATCGTGATATAAGAGGTGTTTATCCACTTGACAATATAATATTTTTATAATAATAATAATAAGTTTCCAGTTTACGCTGCAAAGCATTGTGGGTTTAAATACATTTCTACTAGCGTGTGAATTGCTGAGACACTTAAGCAGATTCTGCTCTCAATTTTAGGTAAAAGTATGAATCAACCTTTAGGTGGAAAAAATATTTTATTTCTTTTAATCAACGCGTCTTACTACCTGTTTAGGTTATACGCATGTATGATATTTACTCTAATGGGGTAGGGATGAGGAAGGAAGCATTTTAGTGGTAATCTACTCGCATTTGGATGAAAGGGGAACCACTTAGGAAAAACACCCCCAATAAATCAGACTGGGACTCAAACCTCAATCTCTCCATCATCATCAGACCAGTATAACCGGAGAGTGAGGCCTTAGAACAACGTTGTTCAAACTCTGCTTCCAAGCCCTTGGACTCCGTGAGAAAATTTTATAATATTCTTTATTTGTTTTTAGAAATATAGCATGGGTTTTACACATACAAAAAACAATTCTAATCGTAACAAACCAAGATCTGCTAAAGACACAGCCAGAACATGTGATGTATTCAGTTTGGTTTATATCTGTCAAGTTTAACTGTCATCATTGAATGTTCATAATATAAGTGTAAAATTGTAAAAGGGTTACAACCCACCTAGGTGGCTTAGTTAGCTAAAGCGCTAGTTTCGCGTTGAGCTAGATTGCCGAGGACGAGGATATTGAGGTTATAATCTCGCTCGGGTGAACTGGGGGTGGTTTTCCTTAAATGATTTCCTCATTCTCCTCCACGAAAATACGGGTTCACTTCCTCTATATTCAACCTTTACAGTTCCTAAAAACCATTAGCGTAATTAGTACCTAACCTATAATCTAACGCCAAACTTGAAATCTAAGATTATATCTATTACATCTATCTTACATTCAAATCAATGATTTTACATCACTTTTAATATCATAATTATATTTATTAATTTGTTATATCGGATTTGAATAATAATGTCAATATCAATAGATTCTTAGTTATTAAAGACAGCATTCACATCTTAATCCTCATTTGATCTTAGACTCAGTAACGTTTAAAACATATTTTCTAACCCACATTGTAACAATTCATTACATCTTATTTGATTATTATAATCTATGATAATTATATATTGATTTGAATAATAATGTCAATATTAATGGCTTCTTAGATATTAAAGAGAGCATCCATATCTTAATTCTCAATTGATCTTAGACACAGTATTAATTAAAACATATTTTCTACCTCACATTGTAACCATTTTCACATTGAATTCTATTATTATAACTACGTTATAACCCTAACGGTTAGTAAGACGCGGTGCTAAATGAAACCCCTGAAGGTTGGTCTTCTCATACCATCCAGGTTTCTATCACATGCAACAATTGAAATGGGACCAATGGTTTCACTCTCCTATAAAGGAAGCTTTGAAATGGGACCAATGGCTTCACTCTCCTATAAAGGAAGCTTTGAAATGGGACCAATGGTTTCACTCTCCTATAAAGGAAGCTTTGAAATGGGACCAATGGTTTCACTCTCCTATAAGGAAGCTTTGAAATGGGACCATGGTTTCACTCTCCTATAAAGGAAGCTTTGAAATGGGACCAATGGTTTCACTCTCCTATAAAGGAAGCTTTGAAATGGGACCAATGGCTTCACTCTCCTATAAAGGAAGCTTTGAAATGGGACCAATGGTTTCACTCTCCTATAAAGGAAGCTTTGAAATGGGACCAATGGTTTCACTCTCCTATAAAGGAAGCTTTGAAATGGGACCAATGGTTTCACTCTCCTATAAAGGAAGCTTTGAAATGGGACCAATGGTTTCACTCTCCTATAAAGGATGCTGTGCTACGGATATGTATCGCTCAAGAAACACCCATTGACCTCATCTGGGTTTGAACCCACCAACATCGTGTCCTGAGGCAAATACTTTACCCCAAACCCATCTAAGTCGACCGCTGGATATTGTGTACAAAGTAAATAGAAAGCCAACAAACAGTTTTATTCCAAGGCCGTTAGTAAAACTAAAAAAAAAGGAACTGCGCCGACCGCATCTGAAATTAAAGTGACTTGACTCTTGAAGTGTGATGTCGAAACAAAGTTCACTGATAAAACAAGATAAGAAAGAAAGAAGAATAAAGCGGGCAACAGAATGGATCAACAACTAAAATGAAGTGTGTGCTGATTATAATCCTACAAACCTGTCGCGAGTTTTGTGCTGATGAGTGCTAAAATTATTAGTTATTTTATAATTAGAAATATGTCAACAAGATTTTCTAAGGTCCGCCTTGGAGCTCCAATACAAACTTTCGCACTGAACCAAGAATGCGTTGATGACGTTCATCCTCAGAAGGTCAACTTGACCATTGGAGGTAAGTAAAATAATAATATTCTACAACTATTTATATTAATATTATATATATATATATATATATGTTGTGTGTGTTGTGTGGTGTGTGTGTTGTGTGTGTGTGTGTGTGTGTGTGTGTGTGTGTGTGTGTGTGTGTGTAGTATTGTTTGTCATTTGGCCTAGGTTCAAAGAATGTCCCTGTCAAATTTCGTTAAAATTATTACATTCATTTGACAGATATCTCGGAATAGACATAGATGGACAGACAAATAAAATTCATACGGTCGAATTAAAACAAGACCTTCCCTACAAATTGGCCAATTAAATTTTATCTCAAAAGAAGAACCCACTATTATTAAAGGAATTCCCATATGATTAAAGTACTTTAAATTTATGTTCCACTTAAACATTATACAAATAATTGCCAGGTTTGGCACCACGTCTTACTACCCGTTCGGGTTACACGCACTTACGCTAATGTGTAATGGTAGGGTGATTGTGAGATGAAATGGAGGACCTACAGTTTAACATGGGATCCGAACCACGGTGGAGGCCTGGCATTCCCCACATTCACAAGTTGTGATTAATACACGTCTTGTCAGAGGGGAAGGAAGGGTTTTGGTAATCAGATAAATATGTGCCGGGACCGAGGATTGAACCAGGACCCCTCAGCACAGAAGTCTGACACTTTACCCTTAGACCGTCAGGTCACCTATATATAATGTACAAACTACTGTAATAACATCAAATAAAAACTGAGGTTTTTTCAATTATTTTTTGTTTTAGAAGGGGCAGATAACTAGTGACCACGCAAAAGAGGTTTGCCCAGGACCCCACGTCTGCTGAGAGCGGCCTTGCTAATATTTTTCTCTGTATAGATTTTTAGAATTATATTAAATATGAATTTATAAATATAACCGTTGTGTCGTCTGATCGTTGCTGTCAATCCTATTCAGCTTACAGAACAGACGAGGGTGAGCCCTGGGTGCTACCAGTTGTCCGTAGGACCGAGCTGCAAATGGCCACTGACGAGGAACTCAACCACGAGTACCTTCCTGTGCTGGGTTTGGAATCCTTCAGCTCCGCGGCGACGTCCCTGTTATTAGGGGCCGATAACTCCGCCATTTTGGAAGGAAGGATAACATTATAATATGTCGTGGACGAGAGTGTGTGAAACGCCAGAAAAGGCCATTGTGTTTGTAGTTTATATAGTGAAACTTTGTTTTTTGACCAAAATAAATCAAAATATTTCTCCAGTAGAAACATAAGAGTTTAATTTTCTTCACACGGTAATATCAACATTTGTTGAATACATGTCAAGGGTGTACTGGAATATGATAACAACTTTTTATCTTAATTTAAAAAGTTTCTCATCTAATGCTGCTATGCTCATGACAGATATTCAACAACTGTTGATATCACCATGTGAAGAAAATTAAACTCTATGTTTGTACAGAAGAAATACTTGATTTATTTTGGCAAAAAAAAAAAGTGTTTTGCTATAAAATCTGCAGAAATACTGGCCTTTATTGCGACCCATACACACACACACCTTAAACTCCCTCCCTTAAACTCATTTGATCAGGGCACGAGTGCCTAGTTGAAAATTAAAAAAATACTAAGGGGGCTGCATGGTCTAATACGCTACTCTGGCAGTGGACTAGACTGTCGACTACGGTTATCAATGTTCGAATCTCGTTCGAGTGTACTGAGGGTGGTTTTTCTTAAATGGTTTTCTACTCTCCCTCCACGCGAATACGTGTACACTTCCTATAAATATAACCTTCCTAATCCTTAAAACCACTATTGTCATCAGTACATCAGAGTCGAACCTAAACGGATAGTAAGACGCGAAACTAGAAAAAAACTGTTGAAGGAGGTGGTGAAGTCGAAGTTGAGGGCGTGCAAGACCGGCTCCAATTGCCCTGCTCAAGGGGATTGCTGGGAAGGGGAAGTCACCTCTGTTGAGTATAATCTCTGTCTTTCCTCCGTCCTCACAGGCTTTCGGAGTGCAGACCATGGGGTTGACACTGGGATAGTAAAATTTTGTATGATGTTTCTTCCCTTCTCCCCCTTGTCTATCTTCTTCATGTAGTGCTCACATATTTGTCTAGAGCTCGCACCAGCCGAAATATATTTGACTCTTTTTCATTAATTTTAATTAAAAATCCTTTATTTATATTTTTTCCTGTATTGAAAATGTATTTATTTTCAACATAAATTTTAATTTTTATTAAATACATATTTATTTTTCTTCATCATGTGAATTTTGAAATAATTTTAGACCCACCGAACACATTACCAATATTTGACTCATTGTTTGACTCCATCTTAACATATTTTTCATTGTGTTCGTTAGTTAAACTATATTTTTGTTATATAGATTGGTCTCCTTTTGACTTATTTTGCGTTTTCAAATTCATTTGTATTATTTTCAAGGATGTTTTCTCCTTAGTTAATATTTTGTAATGAGTGTTAATTTTCAATTGTTTATTATATGTTTGGTTTTTTGTATTTGAATATTTACATTTTGACTTGTATTGACAGTGGAATTTAGCGTATCTCAGTCTCACTTGGTAGTTTAATTTACGTTAATATAAAAACAATGCTAGTCGTCCACACTTGCTTTGGGACAGGATGCTACGGATCTTCCATGATAAATCCTGGCTTGACATTTTTCCGATTTCCAACATGGGACAAATTGAGGTAATCTTATTTATGTTTATTATATTTTTTAACTGCCGAGTATGATACAGTTATTAATTAAGCATGATTACCTTGTGAATCCTGGCTCACTAAATAGTACACCAGTACAGTAGTGTGCTGGGATTTTTTAAATTTATTTATATTTTTTAATATTGTTAACAGCCTGTACACACAAGATAGTATGGTTACTATGATATTAAAATAAAATGGTAAAATTAATCTCTATAGTTAAGTTACATATATTAAGGAAAAAGTATTTTAATATATTATAACAGTTAACATTTTTATTATTATTAACCATCCCAAAGGAACAAAACATAATCTCTTGGATATAAATGACATATTTTTAATTAAATTATGAAATTCAGTCAACGCTCGATAACTCATACTAAAGGGGTCGGGGGTCTGTTCGAGTTATGAAAAGTCCGTCTTATCGAGGGAAATAAAGTTGTGCCTAAAAATTAAAACTTATATTTATCTAAAGTAATATACTTTAATGTGACGAGGTAAACTATAGGCCTACATATCAGATAAGACACATACACAAATAACGCAGTTAGGTATTCAAATGGGGAAGGTTGACATTACAATAGGCCTATAGTACTACGGCAAATTATATATATACTGTACTGTATGTGCTTACTTACTGACCTATTTCAGTAGACCTAGGCCTATTACACAAGAATGATGGTGATTGGTTTGCCACTGTGATGATATTTTGCTTAGTAGACCTAGGTTTGAAGAAGCTGTCAATATTCTTCTGTGAATATTTTTGGTGTTGCTTCTTATTGATGATTTGTGAAATTATTGAGCTCTTCAACGCTCGTTCACAACTTGTGAATGTGTGGAATGCCAGGCCTCCACCGTGGTTCGGATTCCACGTTAAACTGTTAGTCCAGTCAACGAAGACCAAAAATGGTCGAATAGGGGAAATAATTCGTGTAGTCACAAATTTTTGTACAGTGGTAGGGGGGAGTACCATAAACAACATACTAAAAATCCTGACCGGTGGAGGGTGAGCGGGGGGGTAGGGGAGCGTTTAAAGGTCATTCTTCCACGTTATTCTCGTATAACTCGAAAACCGTGACTTCTAACGAAAAGGTGTTCATGTAAAAAATTAATCTACATTAAATTACCTACAAAAAAGTTCCTATTCATTTTTCTCTAGGATGAATTTTTTATGATAAGCAGGGGATGGAATAATCACGGATTATTAAAAATAGTGTTTTAATGGTATAAAATTATTGTTTAGTGTTAAATGAAGTGGGTTCAGACCTAATATTAAATGTCTGTACAACACCTAAGTGCAGTAGTGCTGTATTAAGAGATAAATTGTGTGCTGGGGATATGGGGGGTAGGGGTTTGGAGGGCTGAAGCGTGAGGGAAGGCAGGTGGCTGGCTGGAATGAGGTCAAGCAACTCCTTCGTTTGTGCGCAGTCGATAAGATCTTAACTGGGCATGCTTTCAGCACAGCCGTCCGAGGACATTTACTCGTTCAAGCTGTTTTAGCTCGGATCGTTCTTGAAGAAGCTAGCGTCTCTGAAGAAGAAAAGAAGCAGATTATCTGCATTTTGAGCAATATGGACGATCTTACTATACAAAAAGTTGAGGGGGATACTTGGTTGGCATCAATTTTAAATAAATTCAAGAATGAGTTGGATCGTGTCGAGAAGAACGGGCCTACCGCTGCTTTGTGGGTGCAATATTTTAACATGGTTTCATTGATGAAGAAGTTCATAGATTCTGAGCGCCGTGGTGATTGGAATGGCCACTCGGCTTGTGTTCAGAAAATGATACCATTCTTCCATGCAAGCGGTCATTTTCAATATGCAAAATGTACCCATCTTTACGTTCAAGACATGCTATCATTGAAAACTAGCCACCCACATGTGTTCAAGGACTTTGCAGATAAGGGTTATTTCACCATAAATCGAACTGTTTCACGTTGGGCAGGAGTTTGGTCAGACATGACCATAGAGCAGACTCTAATGCGCTCCATGAAAAGCTCAGGTGGCCTGACGCGAGGAAGAGGAATAACTGATTCGGTTCTAACGAAGTGGGTTGGTGGGTCCTCTGGAGCAACCGCCATCTGCTCGTCAATAGAGGATTTACCGGAGTGATTTTTTCAAGTGGGGAGCAGCATGTTGATTTCCGGGTATCACGGCAAAATAGGGATGGGCAAGACAGGGCAAAGATTTATGAATGGTTCAATGACCATCCTCCTTTTCCGAAATAAATTCACTTATGTCTCTGTCAACAGGGATAATCGGAAACTCAAAAATAAATAGTCATCGAGCCCTAGAAATTGGTACCGCAACCATGCAGAGTTTTGTTGGTTGTAATTTTGGTGACATAAAACAGTCTAAGAAGAATGTGGTGTTGTCATTGGCTAGTATGAGCAAAGCCGTATAAGTGAACGGTGAAACAGTGACTGTAGACCCTCTGACCATTTACCAAAGAACTGCCATTGCAAAAAAGAGTGCTGAAGATGTTGCACAGCTTATGGAATATGAATTATCTCCATTCCCGTTGGCTCTATTTAATGAAGGGGAAGTGAGGAAAGGAAAGAAGTCTTCTCTCTACGATGCTCTACCAGAGGATAATTATGAAACTCATGATCTACAAACGAGCACCAATGTATTAGATGGAGGCTTCCTCCTTCACCGCGTGAAATGGAATATGGGTACCAAGATTTCTGTACTTTGCGATCAATACATAGCCTATGTACTCAAACATTACTGTCAAAACTGTACTGTGGTTTTCGATGGTTATGGCGACGTCAACAGTACAAAACGAGCAGAGCAGAAGAGAAGGGGCCTCACAAAAACTTCAGTTGACATTAATTTTAACGAAATCATGAATGTCACTGTTCAACAGGAGCATTTTCTTGCAAACGAGAATAACAAAACCAGGCTTATTCATCTCCTCAGTGACAAAATGGCAGCGAGGGGAATAGAAACAGTAGTTGCTACCGGGGATGCTGATGACACTATAGTGAGATGTAGGTTAGAGAAAGCTGCCCTACATCCCACTGTCACAATAATAGGGGAAGATGTCAACTTGATTGTTTTACTCATTGCTTTTGCACTACCAAGGAGTAACGTATACTTCATGAAGCCGGGCAGGGGCAAGGTGGAATCAACATTGTTTTCAACAAACAAACTCCAACAACTTCCTTTTGCTGAAAACATCCTCCTTCTCCATGACTTTAGTGGGTGTGACACCACCTCCATCATTTACAAAAAGAGTAAAGGAGGAATGGTTAAGCTGTTCAGCAAGATTCCTAGGCAAATGAAGACAATATCAGACATTTTTACTAACCCCTCGACACCAGCAGACAAGGTCGCACAGGCTGGTGAGAAAATGTTTTTAGAAATTTACCAAGCGAATGCAGAACAGCAAGACCTGAATCAACGCCGGTATGCTGCATTCCTAAACACATCAACGAAGCCAAAACCAGACCTCGCCTCACTGCCACCAACCACAGGAGCTGCGCAGCAACACTCTTTTAGAGTTTATTTACAGGTAAGTTATATTAATTTTACTAACCTACTGTTTTTATTTAATTATTTTTACAACACTATTTGTTGTTACTTACAGCGGTTTTGCTACTTACTTACAGACACAGCAATGGCTCAACAACCCCCTACCCCCGACCGAGTGGGGATGGAACTGAGGGGAGGATGGATCACTCACCCCTGTAACAACCAAAGACCCAGTAGCACCTGAAGCGACACTGAACAACATCTTTTGCCGATGTTCTACTGGGTGTGGGGGACGATGTGGATGCCGAAAAGCCGGCATTCCATGCTCCATGGTGTGCGGCACGTGTCATGGTACATGTACGAATGGTGCACCTTTACTCGAGCTTAAGGATGATGATGATGATGATGATAATTATGATGATTCAATTGTTGATTTTTGAGATTTATACATTCGAGATAAGAGGTTTGTTTTTATTAAGTAATGTAGTTGTTCTGTACTAAGTTCATTTAACATTAAACATTAATTTTATACCATTAAAGCACTATTTTTAATAATCCGCGATTATTCCATCCCCTGCATATCATAAACAATTCATCCTAGAGAAAAATGAATAAGAACTTTTTTGTAGGGAATTTTATGTAGATTAATTTTGTACATGAACACCTTTTCGTTAGAGGTCACGGTTTTCGAGTTATACGAGAATAACGTGGAAGCATGACCTTTAAACGCTCCCCTACCCCCCCGCTCACCCCCCACTGGTCAGGATTTTTAGTATGTTGTTTATGGTACTCCCCCCTACCACTGTACAAAAATTTGTGACTACACGAATTATTTCCCCTATTTTTACTTTGTTGACTGGACTATGTAGGTCCTCTATTTCATCTCACAATTACGCTACCATTGAACATTAGCGTATGCGCACATAACCTGAATGGGTAGTAAGACACGGTGCTAATAATAATAATAATAATAATAATAATATAGGCATTACATTCTTTTATGAGTCAATTTAATGGCATATAACACAACTGGGGAGTAAGACATGGTGCTAAAAAAAAAGAAACAATAGTTCTAGTTAACAGTAGGCCTATTATTTGGTTCATAATTGGCAATACTTATAGAAGAAATTATTTGTTTGTTTACAGTTTGAGGAAATAAAATATAAACACTAGACTATTTGTTAATTTTTCCAGGTATCTGAAATGGGTAGACGTCTCCCAAAATCGACTCTTGATGGCCCATAGAGAAAAGTTTATTTATGCACACACTTGTGCATCTCATTTTGATGCGAGTCAATTTTGGACACCTCTGCAGGACAAGCTGGTACATAAAGCATAAATTGTTGAGGGCTAGTTTACTGATGAGTGATTTTTTTCAAAAACATGAAATATTTTAAAACACGCTTTAACAATTTGTTTCAAAATTGGTATCTTGGGCCTTAAGCCTAATCATTGTGTTTGTGGTTAAAAGTAGTTTAAGGGTATTTTACTGATGCTTGATTTTTCAATAATAGTTATGATACATTTATATATGATTGTGTTGTATCGTTACTTAATGTATTTGGTAGTTTTCAATGGGTTTGCAGATTTACCATGGAAATTGATATAAAGGGGTTTTGTAGCCCTCCATTACCCCGCTAAATTGAGAGTTGACTTTTTTTTTATATCTATTACAATATGGTAGGGATGAGGGTGGCGGTTTAGTAGAGAAAATGCACCTGAATCAGCGAGGGAAATCACATGCTAATTTCATTATTGTAAATTATTACTCACGATTTGTGTGGGCTACTTAGTCTATAGGCCTACAGTACATATACAATAATTAAGATTGGTTAACATGTTTTTAAATCAAGTAAGACATTGTAGATAGGCCCCACCACATTTAAACTAAAAAAAATGTATTTTTGGTATTTACACTTTTTTTCTTATTTCATTCCGTTTAGGGCATACAGCAAATATAATCAATTTTTCTTTCTAGAAAATGTATGTCATTCATTTCTCATCCGTTTTCAAAATAATTCTTAAACATGTGTTTAGTTACCACTCTTTCATTTTTAAAATTTTCTTTAAAACAAAATTTTATGTCCCTGTAATTATATTTATAATATCTATTAGGTGTCTGGAAAAATGAAAATTTCCTCTGGAAAACCTGGAAAAAAGAAGGAATTTTGTAATAAGAAAATAGTGGCAACCCTGTTGTTACTAATTTTTTTAAACTCCTTGTCGAACTAGAGCTACATACAAAACAATTCCCGAAGTGATAAAAAATGTACTCCCAAACTAACTTACCAAGTAAAAATATATAAAAAAAAAAAATTAACATGAAAAATATTTAAACCATGTATTGACTTTATAAAAATTAACTCTACAGTCAAGGGCTTTAGAATTAAATACCTACTGATTAAGATCAGCCCAGTATGTTGTGAAAGCTTGTGCCAAATACAGTTAAAAATAGTTCAGGAACTAAGAGTTTCTCAATCTTTACTTGATAAAGACTTTCCAAGGATTAAGCAAAAGTATTTAACAAATTTATCCCAAACAATCCTCAAAAATAGACATCTAACTCACTTGTATTTGAAGATTAGAGGATTGATACTCTCTTTTTACTTTCTCGCTTCTTACAGGTAGAGAAAGTATGGTGATCATAAAAAAAAACGAACTCAAGATTTTGATGAATCTTGACGTTTCATAACTCCCTGGATCTGAAAAAATGATTTTGAATTTCAGTCGGTCTGTCTGTACCTCCAACTAGACCCTAAACTATTTTACTGATCGAGCTAAAAACTTGGTATCTAGGGTTTTCATAGGGTTGACCTGAGAGGTGATTTGGATATCCACCCCTAAAATTAAGGGTAGTTTACTGAAGGAGAAAAAAACTGGCTATTTTCATTTTCCCATGAAAACTTTTTTAACAGAAGCGTTAATTTCCGTATTTCTGCAACTATTTGAGATACAAAATAACTTATCATTGCCAAATTGTAGTACTATTAAAATAAAAAACTTTAATTTGACATTTTCTAAAACCAACAGTTTCTGAGATATTGGCGAATATAGTCTATTGATACAATTTTATGAGTTTTAGTTGTAAAGAGATACTGCGGGGTTCTGTACCATTTATTTTTATTGGTTTCCGAATGTTTTCAAGGTTTGACCTCATTTTTTGTCCATGATATCCTTGTGATTCCTTGATAACATAGAAGTGTTCAAATTAACTTTGTCTTAATGTCTTTTTTAACGGTCTTCAACCCTTCAAGGCTTTGCTCATTTTATTACATTGGTGGGGGAGGTATAATTTAGTTTAAATATACCCTTTTTTGCATGGAGGGGGAGGGTAGAAATGCTTAAGAAAATTTACAGCTAGTTTACCAGACTGGTATTTGAATCCCGACCTCATCACCGGCGATCCAAACGAGCATACAATAAAGACTGCACACCTGTCGATAGCCTACTTGTTTTAACTGCAGTAAATTAGGTTTTATAATTGTTAATTTCTCTTTGAATTTTACACCTTCTCTAACGCCATTGTAACCTCTTTAAATAATTTAACTCAACAGAGATTTCAACCCCCACCTCCCCAGCCCTGAAACAAGTGAGTGAGCAATTGGTTGGAAACAACTATTCTATCGCTAACTAAACAAAACAAAATGGTTAACAGTTGTTTTATTACTTGATTATCGGTGACCTGGTGGTCTAGGGGTAAGGTGTCAGACTTCTGTGTTGGGGGTCTGGGGTTCAATCCTCGGTCTCGGCACAGATTTATCTGATTACCAAACCCTTCCTTCACCTCTGACAAGACGTGTATTAATCACAACTTGTGAATGTGTGGAATGTCAGGATTCCACGTTAACCTGTAGGTCCTCCATTTCATCTCACAATCACCCTTACGTATAACCCGAACGGGAAGTAAGACGCGGTGCTAATAATAATAATATTACTTGATTGAGTTTCTTCATGTTAATATTATGTTCATGCCAAATAAATAAAAACATAGATGGTGATTTTAATTGGGATTATTTTTTTTATATTAAGACATGTACACTTATTTGTATTTGAAAAATATTGTGTACTTTGTGAAAAAATGTGTAAGTTTAAATTTTTAAATAAATATAGATTATTTTAAACTTAGTTTGCTTTTTAATTATATTTCCTTAAACATTAATTTAAACTTGATGTGTTGATTCTAGTATTTCTAGAAATGGTTAAAGAACTATATTGTGCCAACCATTATCACTTGAACAGATTTTATTAAAAAAACTTAATATTGACCCAATGTAAATAATTTTTGTAGAAACCAATATTTATATAAATTCATTTGGTTTTAAAAATATTTAAAAAAAATTATTCAAGTGAAATGGATTAGCAGAACCACTAATAGTAAAAATCAAATCAAAATAATAGTAATAGTAGTAGTGCCACGCAAATAAAATACCTACTGAGCCACCGAGACCGCTATTTAATACAATAAAAGTGCTCACATATTTGTCTAGATAGCAGCACAAATGCGGAAAACTCCATACAAAATTTTAACATAGACTTAACAGATCTTTCGTGTTATCCTGATCAGTGGTGCAGACTGTGAGCAGGTCCGGGGCTATCCGCGTGGGGGCAGAGTTCTTGACCCGGCATGTGCTCCACTACGGGACGTTCTACACGTCTTCACCGACGTTCAGTAAGTCGCTAACCGACCCCGTGGTGTAGGGGTCACGACACCTGGCTACTAGAGTAGGAGTTCTGGGTTTGATTCCCGGCCGGTATTTTTCCGGGATCCACCCCAACCGTCACCAAAGTTTCAATAATTAGGCTTAAGTGTTTCCATTGGTTTAACACCCTTACACTCTCTATCACCATCAGCTCATCTCATCGGGACATAGAAAGATCCCATTGAGCTCTATATACTACTGGAGGGACAGGAACAACGCATTGCGATTAACAAAAGCGTGACTCCCACTCTTGTCGTCTGCTATAGACTGAGGGGACGATTTCAGTATTTGGTCTCATTCTTCTTATGGCGCCAAACTGTAGATGAAGGTGTTTTGGTTTCAAAATGGTTAAATATTGTATAGCATTTGGCTGTAAAAATATTTACACGAAAGGAAACTTAATTCAGTTCCACAGGTAATATTATCCAAAGATAAATGAAACCTTCCTTAATATATTTAATCTTAATTTTGTAGCCTGTCAACTATGTTTATTTTTTGCTGAAGTCGGAACATAGTTATTTTAAGTATGCTATCAAAGCTCATTTTTTCTAAAGTTTGTTAACTTTTCAATAATACAAAATAAAAATTGTATTAAAATCTATTTGATTAAAATAAAATAAGAAAAATAATGGTAGATTATATGCCATCTTTGTGTAGACGTCTATATCAAATCAGTATCCATAGCTTAGGTTAGAAAATTATCTGTCCTATTTACCAAGCTCGTCTTTGTTTTGGAATGATTTGTTTTATAAAATAATGAAAAGCTCTTCAATTCGTTTAAAATAGGTTTCCTCACTCACGGCAACAAATCTTAAAACAGTGGATCCAAGCAATAAGAAGAAAGAATTGGGAGCCTACAAAACACAGTGTCATTTGTAGTGAGCATTTCACTGAAGACTGTTATAAATTACGACCTGGTGGAGCCAAATTAAAGTATCTGAAAGAAGATGCAGTTCCAACTTTATTTAACTTTCCAGAGCATCTCCAAAAACCCATAAAGAAGCGGAGAGATTTAGTGCGACACACACCGAAACTTGTTGAGGTAAAGGCTCCAACCGGCCTTTTTAACAATTTATTTTCAAATGTATGTTGATAAAAGTGTCCTGCAAACCTTCACATAATGTTGTAAAAGGCTGTTTACATCACCACAATTCCCCCCAAAAAATACTTATCATAAAAATAAAATACTTAAACAGGATACGGTGATAGTACGCTTTATCTGGCTCAGCTTAGGCTAATTTTCTTTGCTATGGTACAATATATTGATACATTTATTTTATTACACACACAAGAATACGTAGAATTGACTGACACCAAGATTTATGAATTTGGAACACTTTTAACTTAGGCCTACATCCAAACAAAACCATAGGCCTACAACAAATTGCCCTAATCACTTTTGTAATGTAAATATTGACAATGAAGTGAAACTTTCCCATGATCCTGCATGCTAAAACTGCTGACATCAGATTATGTGTGCATACCATTTGTGATTAATTATTTAAAAATTACATAAATTATAGTGTATTAATCTATAGTAACTATAAGTTTAACTTATTAAATACATGAAAGATTAGGTTGGTAAAGTATAATAATAATGAATATATAAATTATGTTGTCTTATTATTTAAATTACATTATTAATATGTATTAACCCGCTATGGTGGCTGCATGGTCTAAGGCGCTACTCTCTCAATAGACTAGACTACCAATAACTGGGAGATTGTAATGCGATCTTGGTCGGGTGCACTGAGGGTGGTTTTTCCTAAATGGCTTCCCACTCTCGCCACACAAATATAGGTATTACACACTTCCTCTAAATTCAACCTTCCTCAGCCCTAACCCATTAGCATAATTAGTGAATAAGCCCATAACATGAATGAGTAGTAAGATACGGTGCTAAAATAAATTGTACTATGAGCTGGTTTATATGTTTTACTATTATTATTATTATTATTATTATTATTATTATTTAGCTCCGCGTCTTACTACCTGTTCGGGTTATACGCTTAAGTACTATTTACGCTAATGGATTAGGAATTGGGAAAGGTTGAATAAGAGGAAGTGAACCTGCATTTTCGTGGAGGGAGAGTGGAAAACCATTTAGGAAAATCCACCCCTAGTTCACCCGACCAAGATTCGAACCTCGATCTTCCCGTCCTCAACAGCTGAGCTCAACATGACAAGCGTGTTAGCCAACTACGCCACAGAGGCAGGTTACATGTTTTACTGAAGATGATAAACTTACTTTGCATTTTAGTATAACTTACTGTTAATTTGTGCCACACCGGTATGTTTCAGTACAAATTCATTAATAAAAGGATTTTTTTTTTTAAAGAAAGCACATGTAGGATTAGCTAGTCTTCTAGCTATATTAATATGCTTTATGTTGATGGGTGTTTACTGAAATCTCAAGTTTCACCTTTCAATCCCATGATAAAAAATATAACTGAAAGGTTACTTAGGTAGGCAAGTCATTAAAAAAAATGTATTTGATTTTCCATGTTTTTATTGGAAAAACTAATGCAAAATATCAATATTTTGTTAGTTTAAAATAATGAAACTTTGACAGTTGATGGGTACCATCCCCCATAACAATTCATTATGATTTTTTTTAATAGACAGTGATTATTTTATTCACATGTGCAGTAAAATATGGGGGTCTAATGATATTAAATTAAAATTTAGAATATGATAACTTGACTCACCTATTTCACAAGTTATCGTCCAGCTATATTCTTCAGCCTTCAGCATTTCCTGAAATGCTTCAACTTCCAAATCACTCACAATCAAATTTTACTAACATTAAATTTTCTCGGACATATAAGGTTAGTAAGGTGGGTGAGTAAAGAAATCACTGTAGGCCTATATTCATAATTTAAAATAAAAAAGGATTCTTAATATTAGTCTTTCCTTGATAACATTATTTTTTTATGATAACTGCATTTTTTGGGGGTTTTGATGGTGTAAAGAACATTTTTCTGCCATACGTGAAAGTGTGCATTGTCCAAAAATGATCCCTGTAAGCAGGAATTGAGCCCATGATGACCCTTGTTTTATCACTGAGCTACCCAGGTTCATATTTCACTCATTGCTTTAATGCAGAACATGTGAGACCAGTTAATTTAAATCTAACTTATTCTTCAATAATGCAACAGAATGCAATAATGCACATTAAAAATTTGTACAAATGAGCACCACTAAAAGGTTACCATGAGTTTTGGCTGTGTGTATGTCACTTGTATCTGAATATCTCCTACCCATTTATGTGTTTATTTGGCCACTGCACTTTACTGAATGTTCACTTTAAATGTATATGTACTACAATATTTTGACTAATGTGCTAAGTATGAGGAAGATTGAATTTAGAGGAAGTATACCCACATTTAGGTGGAGGAAGAGTGGAAAAGCATTTTGAGAAAAACAAAAATACACCCTAAATACGTAATGCCGGGATTCAAACCTCGATCTCCCCATAAGTTGAAGCCCTGTCTATTAGGAAAATTACTCCTGAGAACATGTGACCACCAGGTATCGCATGCTCGTATAAACTGCCTTATAATAATAAATTGTGTACAGGTCTATGAATCTGGATGGCTCATGTGGTAACTTAATTATTTATTAAAAGGCTACCCGGAAGAGGGTATTTGGGTATTATATCTCTCTAGGAATTTCCCAAAAGGATTTTTAAAACAAAAATGTTGTTACAGCCTTGATCTGTACCAAATATTAATTTTTCATTAACTTATATAACTTACTACAATTAAATTACCTCTATATTCTATTACTAATTAAGTACTAGGGCCTAGTGCTAAAAAGCATATTCGATCCAGTTTTATTTAAATTTGACTTTGGGTATGGATGTTGTTGAAGCGAAGACTGTACCTATGTAAAGATAGAGAAGTGTCGAGGAAGTTAGTGAGGATTGATTAAGTAAGGAGTTGTTATTTGAGCTAAATGCACAGTTTTTTGTCTACCCCGCAAGGAAACAGTATGGTTGGGTATGTAGGAAGGTAGACAGGTAGGTTATTTTTAAATCTGTTGGATAGAATATTGAAAGCAAAACCTACAATGTAGTAAATTATATTTTCTTTTCATTTTTGTGCGTTCAAGCTTATTGTCTTTCTGACATTAATTACCTGACAAATTTTTATCAAATATTTGATTAAAATGTTGTTAGTTATTACTAGTATGTGTATGAAAATATTCAAAGTTCCTCGATAGCACTAAAGTGTAGTAGGCTTACTTGAAGTTACAAATTAAATTACAAATGGGAATAGAGATTTAGATATCAATTAATTTTTTTTGTCATGTTTGATTAATTATTTGTCCAATAAATTGTGTAAAATAGAACTGTAGTATATCCTTGTTTAGCCATAATAATAAAATATTATTTCTTTTTGAAGCATGATGAACCAATGGATACGAATGGTATGTCTACACCCGTTGGAGAGTCAGAGGGTGCTGTCTTAGTCACTATGGAGGGTAACAAACATCAGGAGGTGCAAACTGACCCAATACCTCAAACTCCAACAAAGATGTACCTAAGAAAAAAAATAAAAAAATTACAAATGAAACTAAATCGCCGAAACAAAAAAATAAAAACAATGAAAGATCTTATATTTGAACTGAAAAAGAAAGGTCATTTAAACACTGATTTAGAAAGTGTCTTGCAAAACTACTTTTGCGGCTTTCCATTGCAATTAATTCTTAATCAGTTTAAAAATGAAAATTCTGCAAAATCTGCTAGAAGATATAGTAATTTAATGAAACAATTTGCTCTTACGCTATACTTTTATTCACCTCGTGCATATAAATATGTACGATCTTTATTTTGTCTGCCCCATAAAAATATGTTGAAAAGGTGGGTCTCATCTTTCAATTGTGAGCCAGGTTTTCTTGAGGAAGTATTTTTGTATCTAAAAAAAGAAATTCCCAACAAAACCTATTTGCAGGATTGTGCACTTATTTTTGACTCTATGTCACTTAGAAAACAGTTAATGTGGGATAGTACCAGAAATAGACACTGTGGATATGTTGATTTAGGTGGTATTGTAGATGTTGATCAAGAGGAATTAGCCACAGAAGCCCTTGTGTTCATCATCGTTTCATACACATATAAATTTAAGTGTCCAGTTGGATACTTCTTCATCACTAAACTATCAGCTGATGTACAGACTCAATTAGTACAAATCTGTATTAGTAAACTTAATGATGTTGGTATTTTGGTCAGATCTATAACATGTGATGGGACAGCTGTGAATTTACAAACATTTAGAAAACTTGGGTGCAAAGTAGGTGGTGAAGAAATACAATCATCATTTAAGCATCCATCAAATAACTGTGATATCTATGCAGTCTCAGATCCTTGTCACATGCTGAAGTTGGCCAGAAATACTTTGGCTGAAAAAAAGATTATTGTATCTTGTGAGGGGGAAATTAAATGGTCTTACATCATAAAACTACACCAACTCCAAGCAGAACAAGGACTTACATTTGCAAATTCTCTTTCTGCTCAGCATATTAATTTTCAAAATAAAAAAATGAATGTCTCATTAGCAGCTCAGACATTGAGCTCAAGCATAGCAGATGCACTTGAGTTTTTAGAAGATTCAGGTCACCCTGACTTTCAGAATTGTAAAGCTACAATTTCTTTTATTAGAAATATTGATAAACTATTTGATTTACTAAATTCTCGCAATGTACTTGCCAGTGGATTTAAGCAGCCATTACGACTTTCTAACATGGACTATTGGCAGGGTTTCTTTGTTGAAGTGAGTGATTATATCAAATCATTGAGCATTGAAGGTGTGCCAATTTTACATCACCCACGCAAAACGTTTGCCCTTGGGTTTCTTTTATGCATCCAGAGCATTACTAATTTATCTAAAGACTTGTTAATGCATTCTATAAAACCGTTAGAATATTTTCTTGCTTACAAATTATCTCAAGACCATATTGAGTTGTTGTTTTCATGCATCAGATCAATGGGAGGCTGGAACAACAACCCTAATACAAACCAGTTCCAGTCAGCAGTACGGAAACTGCTGCTGAAAAACAGTGTCACAGCTAGCAAGAATGCCAATGTAGTTGACACTGACTCTATTGATCACTCTCCAATTTTTGAATTTAGATCATCTAAGAGATCACTGGATGATTTAGAGGATGATATTGAATTGGATGACTCCCTAGTTACTTATTTAGAGGCCCTTAATCGAAGTGCGCTAAGTGATTACCAATCCAATATTGTGTATTTATATGTGGATTTCTTGTTAGAAAGATCATAAAATCTTTACGCTGCTCTGAGTGTTGCAGTATGTTAGTTAGCTATTTCCCACTGAACGCACATAACTACTGCAAACCTAATGTTAAAGACCACACTAGTTTTGTGAAAAAAGTTTCTAGAGGTGGTCTTATTTATGCTGCTGAGCCAGTATTTAAAATTGTTCAAAACACGGAAAAAGTGATATTTTCACTCCTAGGTCATGAATCTTTTTATAAGTCAGCTGGACTGTATAGCTATATTATTAACTGTGTATGTCATTACTTTTCGGAAATGGATCCAAATATTTTTCCCAATTTACACACTGTTGATACTGCAATAGAGTGTGAAGACTTGCATGAGACACAAATACTAAAAAAACTAGTAAAAATGTATACCTCTCTTAGGTTGAGAGCAAATGCTAAAAAACAAACTATCAATGCACAAGGAAATACATCCACCATACGACAAAAATTACACAAGTTAATCCTTTTCTCAAATGTTTAATATGTACATCTATGATTAGTTACACTTTTTATATGTGTTAACGATATTAAACAAATTCAGAAAGGAAATTTTTTGACAGTTGCAAAAATTACTAAATCAATTTTCACCTATTCAGATGTCAAGTTTTTTTTCCTCAAATGTTGTTCCTATCAGAATGATTTATAAACAAATGAATCTATGATAATATTCTTCAGTAGTCATAGATGTGTTAGTGAGGGCTTAAAGGTGAACTTTTGTTTTGGAGTCAACCTTGCCTTTGTTTAGTACCTAATTATTATTTAATATTTCCAGCTGTTACTACTGTAATTATTTTAAATTAAGTTTAAGTTTTCTTGGAATTAATTTTTTTTTAAAGAAAATACCTTTTGTTATTTGACTAGGCATACAAATATTGAATATATGGCTGTGTTAATTTAGGTAGGGCCTATATAAGATTAACAGTTACTATAATTAAAACATACTAAACAAGTGGGGCTTATTACTATCCCAGACTTCCAGGGGGTTGATGTTTGATACTAACCTACCACACATTATGTTAAGTCCACTCTCTGACCTCCCATCTCCTCTATAGTTGATGCTCACACACTTTATTCTATCTTTTTCCTAAGTGCTGTCTTAAAAAAATTAGTGCTCGGTGCCTATTTCTCTTGGTGAAAGGTAAATAGGAAGCAAAACATGTTTATATTTATCACTAATAATTATACTTACCACACTCAGAGAAATGTTAGGTCGGTTATCATCAACATCATCACCACAAACATATTCCAGCCCTGGCCGTGTCTCTTAGTAACATAATCCTCTACAATGTATCCTTTCTCCCCACCACCTCTAATATTAATATTAGCGGACAGTGCATAAGATAAAATGTACAAAAAGTTGAAACAATATTTTCAATTATAGCGTTCACAACCACATGCACCACTCGTGATTCTGTAGCTTTGAACTCCTCTATCAATTAAAGTAATGTGAGTCAATATTTTATGTATTATTATGAGTTATGCACTTTTACTACTAGTTAGGCATTATGCATGAATATCAACCCAACCTTACAAAACTTGATGTTCAGGGTGAAATTTAAGGAAATTATTTATCATTTTAAATTGGTTCAATAAGGGTTTTGGGTTTGATTATTACAAACATGTATGATTGGGATAGTAGTTAATTTTCTTTTCCTAAAATGGTAAATTAGTAAGAGAAGGTTTGTTTATCATATAATAAATAATAAAAATGAGTGTCTAATAGACACACTGACATTAAAAACATTCACAATCAACCACTAATTAAAATAATCTGGTCATAATAATTGAAATCCATCCTCCCAAGCTAAGCATGTAAACCATAACCACCATGCAGAACTTAAAGTATTTAGACTAGATTATTTAATGATCTTGTTTATTAACTTCACTATGCTAATATTATTATATGCAATATGTAAGCTAGGTATACACACAGAATGGATGGTAAGACACGGTGCAAAAAAAAAAGTAAGCTGATTAATTTTATATTCAATTTAATATAAGGGTTGGTAACATTACTATAGTAGAGCCGAGAGATCATTTGGAAGTGGTGTGGGTTGTGTGTGATATTCAGCTCATTCTCTTTCCAAACTGACTATTTGTATCAGGACATGAATAACAAACTAATATTTCAAGAACAAAATATTTTAATTAAAGGGGAAATCCTAATATCAGAAATAAATGTTTCTATCGTGAAAATACTTTAATTCAAGACTCCTAGTTTTTTTAATCGCCGTGTCCTACTCCTTAAGTTTATAGGCACATATAATAATTACTCTAATGGTGTAGGGAAGAGGAAGGAAACATTTTAGAGGTAATTACATTTGCTTGGAAGGAGAGTTGGGAACAATTTAGCAAAAACCACCCTCAGAAGACTTGACTGGGATTCAAAACCTTGTCTCTCAACATTCAGCAGGCCAGTTTTTTTTTCATATTTTGCCAAAATGAGAAGAATTTAGCTATGAATTAAATAAAAAGTTCTAATTTAAACATTTTAAATTACATTCCAAACAAATTTTCTAACTAAAATATACTATTTTTGGTAAGATGTAATGAAGAAATTAAACATCAGTTGGAGCTTTCTTGAATTTTTTTCACACATACCAAAAGTTTCTATTTACTGGACAGACATAAATTTTTACTACAGGAGTGTTTTTCCAATAAACTTTGCGGGCCAAACAAAATAGATTTACGGGCCATCAGTTGGAAGCCCCTGCCCAAGACAATTCGGCCACTAAATCTGGCGACTCCTAAATTGATAGGCAACACGCAACTGGATATGTTATATGAAAATTAAAGACCAAGACTTTTATCAAATAATAGGGAACACTATTATTTCTATCATATGAAACGAGCAGGAAATTATTACTTAGAGCTTTAAGAAACACATTTATTACTCTAAATAAAATAAACCCTCATTTATTAGATACATTTACAAAAAAACATTGAAGTGTGTTAAAATTCAACATTGACTAACGTGTGTAAAAGAGAGAAGGAGATACCCGAAAGTTTTCTTCTCTCTCACGCACTGGTGTGCAGACGACGTCTCGAAAATTTCAGCCACAGATGTCCATCCAGTTATATTATAGAGATCACTGGAAAGATCCTCCACGGAGAGGATGTACGATTAGTACATTCGGGCGTCCTCTGGACAACGGTACATTAGTACTGGCTAATCTTTATACTATTGGGCCACAACTAATGTAGTCCAGACGCGTATTATTATTATTATTATTATTATTATTATTATTACTATACTATAGGCAGTCCCTGAGATGACCACCTGCACATTTATTCTCTTTTTGTAGGCGACCGGGTGGTCTGTGGGTAAGGTGTTAGACTTCTGTGCCGGGGGTCCGGGGTTCAATCCTCGCTCCCGGCACAGATTTATCTGATAACCAAACCCTTCCTTCACCTCTGACAAGACGTGTATTAATCACAACTTGAGAATGTGGGGAATGCCAGGCCTCCACCGTGGTTCGGATCCCACGTTAAACTGTAGACCCTCCATTTCATATCACAATCACCCTACCATTACAAATTAGCGTAAGTGCGTATAACCCGAACGGATAGTAAGACGCGGTGCTAATAATATTAATAATAATAATAATAATAATATTCTTTTTTACTCGGAGTCTTACTACCCGTTCTGGATGTACGCGTATTTATTACACTAAATGAGCAATAATGAATAGGGTAGATTGTAGAAGTAATGTTCCCTAATTCACGTGGAGAAGATATAGGGAAACCACAGTAATAAATCTCACGAGGAAGACACCCAACTGATATTCAAACTTTGACCTTGCCGTCCAGCATTGCCAAATGTACGATCTTGATTTGATATTGTACTATAATTACATCACCAGTACACCCATGTTGGGCCATGTTAAAAAGCATTATGAATATAAAATGATAAAATATATTTAGATTTATCAATATTGTGGACCTAAAAGCTAGTATCTCCACTTGTTTATTAGACTCCTGTTTAAATTTTGCTTATACATCTAGTTCTATAAACAAAAGATAGTGTCCTACTGGGTCGGATACAGTTAATTTTAGGTTCCGTGTACTATCGCTAGATAAAGTTGACAATCTTACTACCACCAGTCTACTGAGAACCTCCACTTAGTATTATTATTATTATTATTATTATTATTATTATTATTAGCACCGCGTCTTACTACCCGTTCGGGTTATACGCGCTTACGCTAATATGTAATGGTAGGGTGATTGTGAGATGAAATGAAGGACCTACAGTTTAACGTGGAATCCGAACCACGGTGGAGGCCTAGCATTCCTCACATTCACAAGATGTCTTGTCAGAGGTGAAGGAAGGGTTTGGAAATCAGATAAATCTTCCACTTAGTAGTGTTACGTAGTTCTTTTATGTTTGATTTTTTACTATTTTTATCTTGAAAAATACCAATA
>JBCFYV010000003.1:67075446-67105834 GCA_039000515.1 Timema cristinae | reverse complement strand
TCTTGTGAAAATCCGACTCTACCTTGTTATATTTACAAACGACAAGATAAGCAAACAAAACTATTTCCCCTTCAGAAACTACGATAAACGTAGCACAAATCATTAGACCCATCAAAACACCTTCCCCCCCCCCCCTCCACGAGATCCTTTCAGAAGTCAGGGGAATCACCTTTGTGAACTCGGATCTCAATCACCTACTTTGACAAGTATGGATAACTTCCCTTCCACCGACAGGGGTAGCCACCCCTTTACCTCCCATCCCATCTTCTGTTCCTTTGTGAATACTTCATCCACAACGTTACACATTTAAAGTAACTCTTGTCCTTGGAGTGGAATTCGGGGCATGTGGAATCCTTCTAACTCCCTTCAAAGTCAAACCTTCTCTAACCTTAACCACAAAACAAAACAGGAGGAATGGAAGGTTGTACACACAAAAAAACAACTTTACCTTTTCTCCCTCTATATGTTTCTGTCTCTCTCTATTTCGCTCATTCTGTAGGTTGGAAGGGGACGTAAGGGGAAAAATAACTTTTGTTTTGCTGTTTTTATAACAAAACATTTGGTAAGATAAATCAAAATAATTATCGGTATAAAAAGAGGATTTAATTTTCTTAAAACAGTGATATCAACAGTTGTTGAATATCTCTCAAGGGTGTCTGGAATTTAATGACAACTTTTTCTCTTCATTTAAAAAGTTTCTCATTTAATGCTGCTATGCTCATGAAAATATTCAACAACTGTTGATATCACCATTTGAAGAAAATTAAACTCTAGGTTTCTACCGGGCAATATTTGAGGAGCCTATTTCCAAAACATCTCTTGTCCATCAGGTACACATTTCGGTAAACCCAGAAAAATGTTTGTACATATTAATGATAAAATAATTGTGAAGGTGTTTTAACAATCTATTTATTTATGTTATCAAGAATCCTAGACTCAATTATCTTCTCTGTATTACTCACCTTTTATGAATGATTAATTATATAAGTTTGGAGAAAGTCGTTTTGGAAATAAAAACTAGGACGAGAGACAGTTTGGTTGTAAAATGAAATTGCATTATCTAATATTGTTATAAAAACAATAACATAAACATTACTAGAGAATATTAATAATTAGGAACATTAGTAAACATAATAGGTATAGTACTATATTACTAAATATAGGTGAATAAAAATTAGAAACTTTACCGGTATAAGAGACATCATTAATTCAAATTAGTTCAAAATGAAAAAAAAGATATATTAAATCAAAATATCATATAAACAGATCAGATATTTATGTCAAAATAACACATTTCTCAATCATACATTAACAAAGTTTATAAAATATGGGAATAAAATATTAGTTAAAACATCTTTAATCCTAAAGTTCTTCTGCATATTCTATCATGTCACCTTCAAGTTTATCTTCCATTGTTCCTATGTTTTTTCTCTTTAGTGGATAGTTTTATGGGAAAACTTGTGATCCGCTATCACCTCCCACTGTCTTTCCTCACATTTCAACATTTCTAGTGGGTGACCTGGTGGTCTAGGGGTAAGGTGTCAGACTTCTGTGCTGGCGGCCGGGGTTCAATCTCGGCACGTTTTTACCTTCCGACTCCAAGACACTTGGAATTTGAATCTGATTTCATTCCAAACCCTTTCCTACATCACTCCTACACAAGCAAAACTCTTGGTGAATTCTGTGGAACAATTGTCCACCTGGTTGGGTTCACGTAAACTGAGTTCTTCCAATTTATTATCAATATAATTAAAACACTAACGTAAGTTCTTTGTAAAACAAAAAGTAAACGTATGTTAATAAAAAAATAATATGCCTTAAAATAAAATAACTTGAAACCTTGTACTATACAGTAAACGGATCAACAGAACCTACCGTCAAAACGGGTATATTTTTATTTACAGTTGATCGGCAGGGCTGCCACTACAATTATTTTAGAACGTAAAGGAGTAAAACAAATTTTAATTGATAATTTTTATCTAGTTAATAATTGGTCTAAGGAAAAGAGACGGATTTGATTTTTTTTTAATGGATTTCGCGATGGAATTAGGTTGGACAAGATACATTCTGTTTCTAAAATCTTCCATGTCTGGTGTCCGCCATCTTGCCTTTCAGTAGCTTGGACAAGAGATTTTCTAAAAATAAATACTACTTTTAAATGCGTTTTTTTGGGAGGAGGCGGGTGTTAGAGAACGTTTTGGAACGAAATGAATGTTTTCTCTCATACAAAAACCTATACTGAATACGGAAAAACTATTAACCCAATTTTGAAAATTTTGGACAAGAGACTTTTGTAAATAGGCTCCTATTTTATTAATTTTGGTTTAAAAGAATGTTTTGCTATAAAAACTTCAAAAAATATTAGTCTTTCTCGCGTTCCCTACAGTCCCACCTTAAGGGTGAGTTAATCTATGAAGTTCCTCGCTCGTCGGTAATTTCAATTAGGACCCTCTCACCGTAATGACAGACTGGAAAACCACTTAGCTTCTCTGTATGGGAATGTTTGAAACTCAAATTCTATTTGACTAATTGATGTGCACTTTCTAATCGCATTGTTAATCAAGCACTTGACCTATAAACTAATTTAACCTGAAACAGCCCCAATTAACGCTCAACCATAACTGCCTTGAAATATACAATAACTATATAGATAATATTACGACTACATAAAACTGGCCAAAGTTATAGTAAGACGTGGAGAACGAAGGCAAGAAAGAGAAAGTGTTTAGTGTTTCACATTATTAAAAACCGTATCTTTTATTTGTAACTAGAACTCCTCCCCGTAAAAAAATATTGTAAAGAATCCTGTAAACAAAGCTTCAAATCATGCATCATGTCAATATAAAAACAAAACTTTTTTTTACTTATTTTTTCAAATACAGTCCTACCATTACTGTATAGCCCCCTCCTCTTATTATCCTTCCTCCTATTTTCATCTCATTCCTCTTTCCTCACCCTACCCCCTGCCCCCTTCACCAACCCCACTTTCCCTTCAACGACTTTTTTTTTTCCAACTACTATATAATATACTATGACATTTTTATGAGAATAAATTACATTTTCATAATAAAATATAGCCTATGTTACTCGCTGATAATGTAGCTTTATATTGGCGAAAGAATTTTTAAAATCGGTCCATTAGTTTTTGAGTTTATCCATTACAAACAAAAAATCAAATCTTTCCTCTTTATAATATTTATATTTGTAATGATCAGTAACTATTTTTAATATACATTTTAACGATCAACGACTTTAAAAAAAATACCGTTTGATGGTGACTGAAAATGCTATAAATATCGTTTTAATACTGGCTATTTTTCAAAAAAATACTGTTTTAATGATAAACTATTTTAAAAATAACGATTCACTGATGACTTATTATTTTAAATATAATGTTTTATTGATGACTGATTATTTTAGATATACTGTTTTAATGGTGACTTACAGTTTTTAAAATGCCATTTTAATGATGATTGACTTATTTAAAAAATACAATTTTAATGATGCCAACAATTTGAAGAATACCGTTTTAATGATAAATGACTATTTTAAAAATATCGTTTTAATACTACGTGAGCTAATATTTTAATTACACTAATTTATTAATCACTATGCGGGATTAATATTTACCGAATCTTTTGAAGATAGTTTTTTAATAATAACTAATTCTTTAAAATATACCAACTTATTAATTTATTATGTTTATTAGCAGTTTGTTGTTTTAAAATGAGAGATGGTGATAAAGACTTAGGGTGGTATGTAAGAACGTTAGTGAATGCTTAGTGGACCAATAGTGTGGTCATAGAGCACTATCGCTTCACCTTTTAACCTAGGATGACACACCACTAAGCATCCACTTAGTCAAGTTCTTACATACGCTCTTAAACCTAACTTCAGTTTAATTTACCAACTGGTGACCTGGTGGTCTAGGGGTAAAGTGTCAGACTTCTGTGCTGGGGGCCGGGGTCTCAATCCTCAGTCCCGGCACAGATTTATCTGATTACCAAACCTTCCTCACTCTGACAAGACATCTTGTGAATGTGTGGAATGCCAGGCCTCCACCGTGTTCGGATTCCACATTAAACTGTAGGTCCTCCATTTAATCTCACAATCACCCTACCATTACACATTAGTGTAAGTGCGTACAACCCGTAACGGGTAGTAAGACGCGGTAGTAATAATAATAATTTACCAACCCCTGGTGATCGTTGGAGTAATTTCCCTTATTAGAACAATACCCAAGGTATCGGTCGGGAATCTAACCCGGGACCCCTAGATTCGTAACCAGGTGCACTGACCACTACATCACGGGTCCGGATTGTGTACCGATAAACAAACCATTTATAAAGTTCACGCTGAGTAATGTTGATCAAACTATCTGCGCATCGTGGTCCCATCAGACATTCAGCAGGAGACTTCCAACACGTCGTCTGAACCACGCCATTAATTAATATGCCGATAAACGTCAAGCGTTGAGGAGACTATTAATACCTCATTATGATCGCCAAGTGTTCGCGAGGGAACTGTTTAATTATCCCCATCCCTCCCATTTCACACACACATACAAAGGAATACAAAAAAAAAATCATTCGGTATGTAGACTTCGTAATTTAGGACGAATGAGAGGTGACGTCATAAGTATGTGCAAGATTTTTTTTAATAGCACTTGTTAAGGTACGGATGTAGGAGACGCGATAAAACGTTAGTGTTTTTTTTAAGTTTTTATAGCAAAACTTTTTTTTTTTGCCAAACTAAATCAAATATTTATCCAGTAAAAACATAGTTTAATTTTATTCACTTAGTGATATCAACAAATTGTTGAATATCTGTCAAGTGTGTCCTTGAATTTAATGACAACTTTTTCTCTTCATTTGAGAAGTTTCTCATCTAATGCCGCTATGATCATGATGGGTAGTCAACAACTGTTGATATCATCATGTGAAGAAAATTAAATTTCATGTTTATACCGGAGCAATATTTTTATTTAGTTTGGAAAAAAAAGTTTTTATATATAAACTGAAAAAAATAGTGTCCTTTACACGTGCCCCTTCACCCCACCTTAACTTGCCGTTTGGGACTTTATATTTTGTTTTAAAGTAGGGAATGATTAGCAGATAATTATAAATACGAACAGGAGCTCAGTAAACGGGTAAATAAGGGGTCTGGTAAGATCTCAAGGCCCTCCCATAAACCACCCAAATTTCCCATGCACGAGGGTAGTTTGTAAAATAAGAACAATTTTGTTACAGACAATAAAAAAAACTTACCCGCTTTTGGTGGTCGAATCGTTTAACGGGCTACTCTGGCAGTAGACTAGACTGTCGGATCGGGGTTTGAGCTCCAGTCCTGTGTAATGGAGTCGGGTTTTTCACTCTCCCTTCAAGCAAATGCGGGTACGTTTCCTCTAAATTCAACCGTCCAAACTTCTAAAATACTAGCGTTATTAGTATATATGCGTGGCGTGTAACCCTAACGGGTAGTAAGACGCGGTGATTAACGTAAACTTAATTTAGTCAACTAATGTTACCGTCACTACTATTTAAAGCATTTTGTTTATTTTTCAGCATAATCTCCATTGAAATTCAGACATTAAAAAGCAATGGCCTCGTCTTTGTTTTGTCCGTGGTTATGGGGGGGAGGGGGGGTGTTCAGTATCGAACGTAAGCGCCTGACAGAGGATAGCAGCTTCCCCTCTGCAGATGATAACAACTTTCCGTTTTGCCGATATCCAGGCGCCGAACAAGTGGAGCTCTCTACTTTACCGACCACGTCCACGACGGTTTGTCGAGTGAGACCTCCTCGTCAGATGTTAGGACAGAGATGACGAAATTACGACTTGAGACCCCAAGGGACACTCATATTATGTTATATATATTATTATAAACACCGTGTCTTACTACCCGTTCGGGTTATACGCTTATGTACTAATTACTCAGACAGGTTAGGAGGTACCCGCATTTGCGTGGAAGGGATACCGGGGCTTACCAAACCTTTTAGACCAAAGGAAACCTTTTCATAAAAAAATAAAATGCAGGCTCCCTTTCGTTAAAAATTTTACACTAATATTATGAACATTCAATAAAGACAATTTTTTTAATCTCTGTTGGGTTTACTAAAGGTGCTTTTTTTCACTCTCCCTTCTCGAAAAAGAAGGTACATTTCTTATAAATATAACGTCCCTAATACCTAAAAACCATTAGAGTAAATATTAGTAACAATATATTACACGCGTAAAATCCGAAGGGTAGTAAAACGTGGTACATAAATATATAAATATAAAAAAAACAGTTAACTTTTAAAATTGTAAAAATATGAGACAAACGGAAAACTTACCATGTTCTTGCTGCAATTTTTGCAATTGTCTTTTATTCAAATTTGAAAAAAAAAAAATCTAAAATTTTGCATATGCGAATCCATAATTTTCAGTTTCGAATCTAATCCGAATATTCCAATATTATTAAGAATCAAAATTTCGAATTGAATTTGAATCTTAGTAAGTTCGGATTCGATATTTAAAAGGTTCACCCAGGCTACCCTAAAATTGAATCATAGACCATGAGTTAATTATGGTGAAGCCCAGTTTAAAAAAAAAACGCCTTGGACCATGCGGCCACCGAAGCGAGTTAGCTTATAAGTTGTGCGGTTGGTATAATCAATCGGTCAAGAAGTGTATTTAAATATTTTTTTTTTTAAATCCACCAATGACCCGTCAGAGAGTCGTACCTGCGAGCCCCGTAAGCCAACCCGGGGTCGGTGACTCAACCTAAAGAGAGCTCGCTCGGGGGACGCCTACTGATGATGAGGGAGGGGAAGGGGTGGGAGTCAGACCTTCTCAAGAAAAATGTGAACGTCTCAACCGAGTCCGTGTCACGACTTTTGACGGCGATAGAAACCGGAAGTCGGTCCCGCGCACGCGTCCGACCCCACGGCTGATGTGATTGGATTAA
This sequence comes from Timema cristinae, assembly GCA_039000515.1. Taxonomy (NCBI): domain Eukaryota; kingdom Metazoa; phylum Arthropoda; class Insecta; order Phasmatodea; family Timematidae; genus Timema; species Timema cristinae. The sequence goes on along the minus strand of JBCFYV010000003.1, from coordinate 67,098,887 downwards.
CCAAAACTTATCGAGGAGGCGCTGAAAGTTGCTACGCCGAGGAAGCGGTCAACGTATCTTAACTAGGTGAGTCTTGACAAAAAGAGAGAGAGAGCATAAATATAATACATGATGTACCGTGACATGTGGGACACACTTCAGTGGTGGACAGAAGACACAACAAACATGAAGAATGTTCATATAAACAACGTCCCATTTGACTTTGTTTCGGAGTTACAGTCATGTTTGTACTCGAGTAATGTGGAACGCTACAGGAAGTTGGAAGAAAGCAACGATATAAAATTTTGTATTTATGAAAGGAGAAGCTTGAAGGCTGAATGGTTATAACGGTTATATAAAAAAAAGATAAAGATAAAAGCAAGATAATAACTATATTATTATTATTAGCACCGCGTCTTACTACCCGTTCGGGTTATACGCACTTACGCTAATGTGTAGTGGTAGGGTGATTGTGAGATGAAATGAAGGGCCTACAGTTTAAGTGGAATCCGAACCACGGTGGCATTCCCCAAAATTCACAAGATGTCTTGTCAGAGGTGAAGGAAGGGTTTGGAAATCAGATAAATCTGTGCTGCGACCGAGGATTGAACCCCGGCCACCAGCACAGAAGTCCGACACCTTACCCCTAGACCACCAGGACACAGCAAGATAATTAAAGATGAAAGCAAAATAAAGAATGATAAAATAGTAAAATAAAAAAAAGGAGAAATCAAGATGAAGAAAAGGGAAAAGCAGGATAATAATTGGGAAAGACGGATGGATAAATATGAAATTAAGATACAATACAAGCAAGATAGAGAAAGATGAAAGCAAAATAAAGAAGAGATTAAAACACCTTATTTTTTATAAAAAAAATTTAGAACCACGTCTTAGTACCCGTTCGGATTAAACGCCCACTCTCTATTTAGAAAAGAAAATGAACAAAGAACATGTTTTGCTTGTCTACATGTTTTATCGTTGGTTTTTTTTCACTTTACGCGCGACGGTTGAGATAAAATTTGAACAAGACGACTACTCTCGTATATTTTTTTAATTACTCGGGGAAATGTGTGTTATGTTTTAACAAGTAAACTTTAAAAAAAAATTCCTTTTTTCACGTTTCAAAGATAGGTTTTACATTACTTGTAATGAATAATGCCAGCCGAAATGTTTAGACTTTAGAGTAAAGTGCAAAATGTATTTGTGTTTAAGTTGGTTTAACTGCGTGTAAAGGAACTTAAATCATAAAGCACCACAAATTTAACTACATTGGTGGGCACATGGACAAAGACGTAAGACTCGTCACCAATAATGGGAATATCGGGGGTTATAATCCCGATCGGGTGTGAAAAGGTAGTTATTTAACTTCCCACTTCCCTTCCACGCTAAAGTGGGCACATTTTTTTATCAATTCCACCGTCATCATCCCTAAACTATTTGGTGTAAATATGCCGATAATCTGAAAGAAGATGATGTCAGCGTCTGTGGTTGGGAGGTAAAGTGATAGATAGCCTCTGTAACTGATCGATAGTCATGGGTTTAAACCCAGCCGAGGTCAGCGGATTTTTTTCTTGAGCGATACAAATCCGTAGCACAACTTCCTTCGGATGGGAAGTAAGTCTGTCAGTCTCATGTCGATTGTAGCATGTACAATGGAAGCTATGTGAAAATATCCCCCCGGCAAAAATTGGTAGAAATTTTCGCTCTCGCTCATTGAAATTGTCGTGTGCCGATATAATCAGTCGGTTCAAAAAGTATAAGTTGATTTCCTTAAATAAATGAAAAAAAAAATATATGTGAAAGGAGACTACGAGACATAAGATAGAAAAAAACAACAAATAAATGACCAATTATTTTCTTATTGCTAACAATGTTACGTCCTATATTGATTCCTTTGATTGGAAGAAAATTAGTGCAAGGTCGGGTAAATTAACAATTAATCGCTATTGTAATCTTAACTAATTATGTAATTATAATAGTGGTAGGCATCTTATTCGACAGTAAGGCTGACTGTGATCACACGGTGATATCAACAGTTGTTGAATATCTGTGAAGGGTGTCTTGGAATTTAATGACAACTTTTTCTCTCCATTTAAAAGGTTCCTCAACTAATGTCGCCATACTCGTGTCAAATTCAACAATTGTTGATATCAACATGTGGAGGAAATTAAATTCTATGTTTGTACTGAAGCAATATTTTATTTTATTTGGCTAAACATGTTTTGCTATAAAATTGCAAATACACCGATACAAACCATATTATTATTATTATTATTAGCACCGTGTCTTACTACCCGTTCGGGTTATACGCACTTACGTTAATGTGTAATGGTTGGGTGATTGCGAGATGAAATGGAGGACCTACAGTTTAACGTGGAATCCGAACCACGGTGGAGGCATGGCATTCCCCACATTCACAAGTTGTTATTAATACACGTCTTGTCAGAGATGAAGGAAGGGTTTGGTAATCAGATAAATCTGTGCCGGGAACAAAGATTGAACCCTAGACCCCTCAGCACAGAAGTCTGACACCTTACCCCTAGACCACCAGGTCACCGATACAAACCCATTTTATTTGGACAATGAACCAAGTTGACTTAAATGATTTTTCGCCTCGGTACAACGATTAGCTATAATTGAGTTGCATTCGTATCAAGGTTGCATTTTATTGAATGAAATAAGCAAACACAGTTTCACGGTAAAAACGAAATAGAAGTTAGTTTTTAAAATGCGACGATCCCCATAAATAATAATCTATTGCTTATTAAATTGGCTAATTTGTAATTTTAAGTTACAGGTTTAATTTGCTTGAATTAATTTTTTTTAGCACAGTATGGCTTGTGAATCTAATCTAATCCACTCAATAATAATTGTCAACTTAATTTAAATTATCTATGTTTACTAGTCTATCTCAAAGCTGAGTTTCTGAGTACGTTTTGGAAGTAAATTATCAACTTTCTTGACCTAAATCGTTTGCCGAGTGACTTAAATCGTTATACTTGCTACTTGCAATGCATTTTACCACCGGAAGGCTGGAGTTCGTATCCCGACAAGGGAAACATGGGATGGATATCCACATGTTAGTATACAAATATTCCCTTCCCCCTTCATCCCCCCCCCCCAATCATTCGCCAATACGAGTCCGATTCCCCTAAGTTTACACCTTCTTCTCCCTACCCCTTAGATTAAGTCTCGTTAATAAGCGTAGGGGTACCCGCTTCGGTGGCTGAATGTTCTAAGGAGAAATATTATTACTATATAATATTAATAATTCATTTAAATATTTATATTAATATTTTTTTCTGCACCGCGTCTTATTACCCGTTTGGGATTTACGCTTAAGTACTAATTACACTAATGGATTAGGAGTTGGGAAGTTTAAATTTAGAGGAAGTGAACACGCATTAGCGTGGAGGTAGAGTGGAAAACCATTTAGGAAAAATCACCCCGACCGAGATTCGAACCTCGATCTCCCCGTCCTTGGCAGCCAATTTCAACACGAAACTAGCGCGTTGGCCAACTACGCCACCGAGGCGGGTTTAGATTGTAATGATTTGAAATCATTGAATCACTATTTATAGCTTAGAATTATACACTCGTTAAAATTTTTGCAATATATTTTTGTTGGTCGAATTACCTTAAGTTGATCCTACTATATTTTAGCGTGTACAAACCGTTTTTCCTTATATTAAACTGCCAGAGGAAATGAGTGGCTGATAAGTTCGAGCAGAAAAAAAAAACTCACCACAAGCTTTGTTGTTGTCTGGGAGTCGAGAGATTTTTTTTTATTACGCGATTAATTAATTAAATCCGTTTCTCTTGTTGAAAATTGGGTTTTTCTTAAACACGTGTGAATGTCGTAGGTATAGTTTTAATCATGTGCTATTTTAATATTGTAGTACTGTACCTTCTAATCAATAGATAAAACGAAAGTTCCAAAACATCAAACGATGACTAATTTCTCAATTTAGGTCAACTAACGTATAGCCAGATTTTGGTATAAAAGAAACTTGTATAAAGCACAAACATATTATTCTACTGTCACCAGTGATAATATTTTAATATATTAGTATCAATTATAAATATTTATAATACCTTCAAAAAGGTTAGATTACATATCCTATAATCTGACGTATGAATACGTGATATTGTTTTTCATTTATTTAAACTACTTAACGTGCACTTTCTGAGCCTACTAATTATATCAGCACACGACTTATAAACCAAATTAAGTCTAGAACAGAGACAACATCCAGTCCCCGGATGTTAATTCAACACTATGAAAGGGTAAACACACATTTCATAAATATTTAAAAAATGTCTGCCATGCCAGGAATCGAACCCGGGGGTTCTTAGATCATTAGACAGACATGCTTCCAACTGAGCTAAGGTGCTGGACCACGTAAAAGTAGGTCTGATGATTTTTCTAACCGTCAAATTATGAAAATTGTATTGTAGGCCTAATCACATTCGTAAAATATCACAAGCAGTATTTTTTTTAGCCACGTCGTAAAAATAAACACATACTCAACTTTTTGAACCGATCTACAAGTGTGATAGACCTCTATATTGGCCGATCGTGAGAAACAATGGAACTCTACAAGTGTGATAGACCTCTATATTGGCCGATCGTGAGAAACAATGGAAATCTACAAGTGTGATAGACCTCTATATTGGCCGATCTTGAGAAACAATGGAAATCTAAAAGTGTGATAGACCTCTATATTGGCCGATCGTGAGAAACAATGGAAATCTACAAGTGTGATAGACCTCTATATTGGCCGATCGTGAGAAACAATGGAAATCTACAAGTGTGATAGACCTCTATATTGGCCGATCGTGAGAAACAATGGAAATCTACAAGTGTGATAGACCTCTATATTGGCCGATCGTGAGAAACAATGGAAATCTACAAGTGAGATAGACCTCTATATTGGCCGATCGTGAGAAACAATGGAAATCTAAAAGTGTGACAGACCTCTATATTGGCCGATCGTGAGAAACAATGGAAATCTAAAAGTGTGATAGACCTCTATATTGGCCGATCGTGAGAAACAATGGAAATCTAAAAGTGTGATAGACCTCTATATTGGTCGATCGTGAGAAACAATGGAAATCTACAAGTGTGATAGACCTCTATATTGGCCGATCGTGAGAAACAATGGAAATCTACAAGTGAGATAGACCTCTATATTGGCCGATAGCGTGAAGACGTCATCTTCTTCGCCTGTTCTAAGAGACACTGGGTAGAATCCCAGTCGCAAGGGATTTGAGCAAAAAAAAAAAGGTAAATTGTAATATCGGTAGAAGGTTGGGTCGACAAGATAGAAACAATATGTTTGTAATCAACATCGATAAATGTAACAATATATTAATATAGTAATTTTTATTATATCCTTATTGATACTATTATTATTATTATTATTATTATTATTATTATTATCACCACGTATTACTAACCGTTTTGGTCATTACGCTTTAAGTACTAATTACTCTAATAGATTAGGAATTGGGAAGATAAAATTAAAGGAAGTTAACTCGCATTTGCGTGGAGATAGAGTGGAAAAACATTTAGGAAAAACTACCCCCAGTTCACACGACAGAGATTCGAACCTCGATCTCCCGCCCTCAGCAGTCGAGCTCGAGATTAGAACCTCGAACTCTCCGTCCTCAGCAGTCGAGCTCAACACTACTAGTGCGTTAGCTAACTACGCCACCGAGGCGGGTTGTTTAGAAAAATGTCTTAGTATAACATTTGTTAGCAGTTTTAACAGGAATAACATTATCTGACAACTAGAAAAGTTAATATATCTACTTTCACTTATCCATATATGAAGTCATGATATCTGCAGCTATCAGTTTTGATTGATATTACCAATACCTAGAAAATAGCATTAATAAAGCAATAAAATGTTATCAATGTTGACAGGGAATTTTTTTTGTCTTTTCTGAAGGATCCATCCAATGAAAACTAGACTCTATTTTAGTATATAAATATCTCTATATAATTATTTGGAGTTATATAAATAATGTTGAGGTCGTCAATTCACTTCGTGAGATTTTTTTTTTGTATGAGTTTTATTTGACATATTATATAAAGCTTGATGTAAATATTAAAAGAGAACTAAGTATTTTACTTTTCTACATAAAATAAAGTTGTAATTTATTCAGGGAAAGCAAATCTCTTCTTAAGACTAAGAATTCATTATTTCTCTCATCACGATTGTGCTGTTTCGGTTCTTAATAATCATGATTTTATTGTTGTGTTGAAAATTAAAACGAACGTTTATTATATCCTTCCATTAAAATTTACCTACATATTTTAATTTGTTAAATACTGTAAAAAAAAAAGCGAGCCTTTACAGCCCGTTTAGTGTATGTAGACCCCAAAACGTGAATATTCAAGTCCAAAACTTTTTTTGTTCAAAAAGGGCCACAAATTAAGAGGAATGGTTTATTCTAAAATATTTTTAGCTACGTATAAAATATGAATCGTTATTTTTTTTAGCAATTTTCATTGTTCCGAATCATTTTAAATAAAATTATAAATCTCCGGGACTCAGACAAGCTCGAATAATTAAACTCAACTAAGTGAAAAAAATATATAACTAGAGACGTGATTCGAACCCGGTGCCAAGTTATCATTCTTAGATTCCTATTATTTTTTTAGCACCACATCTTACTACCCGTTCAGATTATACACGTATCTATTAATTATGCTAATGGTTTTAGGGATAAATAAAGTTATATTTAGAGGAAGTGTATCCGCATTTGCGTGGTGGGAGAGTGGAAAACCATATTGTAAAAACCACCCTCAATAGGCCTACATCCGACCGAGATTTGAACCTCAATATCCCCGTCATAGGTAATCTAGAATACTGCGAGAGTAGCGTATTAAACCACGCGGCCACCGAAGAGGGTTTCGCTTATTTGAATTTGTTTCGGCTTCAGGCAGTATTGATACTGTAGACAATAATCACGTATCAGTTTGTGATAAGCAGCAATCGAATAACTTAAGTTCTGGCCTTACAGTATTTCTTGATAAGACTTTTAATTTAACTTAATTAAAATTATATTATTCACTGCAATGGTACAGTGAAATATTTAGAAAATGGATGGTATTATATTTGACACTTTAAATTTTAAAACTTTTATTTAAAAAAATAATCAAATTTCATGTTTATTTTTAAAGAGGTTTGATTTACTTATTCAACGAATCGTTTTACATACATGCGTAACCGTGTTTGTGTGTTGAAACTCAAATTTGACAGAAAACTTACTATATTGTAAAAATGTATAGTTGTATCCATATATAACTCATTTGTTTAGAAATTAATAATTAATTAGTATATTTTTCACTCTTATTTCGCCAATAGTCAACTTATCTATTTTTAAACATTCTTTATACTCTCCAATTTTTCACTTTATAACATTATAACTAATAAGTTATTAATTATCTAAAATAGCCTATTGTTAATAATGTTCCTTTCTTTAAAGAATTATGCAAAAATTATACATGACTCATAACATAAAATAGCTAAAAAAAAAGGCCTGTAAAAATGTTGTTAATGTAAAACTCATTGTCTCGAGTGAGTAAATGCTATTCGGATTATGTATTTATATTAGAACCTTCGAATACATTTTTTTACAGCTGTTATCAATACCTATAAAATAATATCTTTTATTTTGTAAGATGTTTTCAATTTTGGCTGCAAAAAAAAATTCTATGTTTTTATTCTAAGGCCCTTCCTATACAAATTTCGATTATTTAACACGTTTTTTAAACTTCTGGTGATCTCATAAAATAATTTGTTTTAAACATAAGACTGTCGTCACTGAGAGTATAGAAATATTGTTTAAATTATTAAACTAAACAAAAGTCAGAACTATGCTCTGATATTATTTGTTTCTTACCTCACATTCTGTCCTGGTCTAATCGAAAAATCTCTTAATTTTCATCTCCCCTCCGTTTCTTTCCGCACGTCGAACCCGGCAACCTCTCACTCTTCTGACGAGTTTACGTGTAAAATGTCAGCACTTGTCAGCAAATCAACAAAACACCGTCGCGGGGTCCTCTTGCGGAAATATCGGAACCAACCCGCTACGCTGCGCACTTTCTAGTGAGCCAAGCGAGTCCTTTTCCAACCGCTCCGGGGACCTTTTTTTTTTTCCTTCCCCCTTCCCCGCTGGCTTGCTGCCCGCGTCGTCATGGCAACGCACCAGAGATGAGCATAGTCGGCGGGGGATAGAGAGAGAGAGAAAAAAAACCTCCCCTCTATCTATCCAACCCCTCTTTTCTTCAAACCCCATCACCTGAATAGCTTCTTCCAACAATGCCCGCACGCCACTTAGATAACATTCAGTGATCCACTTGGTCATTGTTGCGAGAAGCGTTTAAATTGACCGATAGTTTGGTTTGAGGGGGATCCCTCGCAAATAACTATTAAAAAAAATTCCAGAATTTATTTTGTGCTTTTAAAGTTAGAACAGAAGGAAAAATTTTAAATTATTTTACTTTAACTACTATAAGAAAACTTTTTTTTTTCAACGATGTGCTCTTTTCAGGCTTGCGTGAGCTATACGTACAGTGCTGCTCCTTGTGGACAGTTACTTAACTTAGTAAACAGTTAAGTTGCCATCACTGAGACGACCTTTCTGTTTAGTATAATTGTGGTATAACACCTCCTGATTAAGATGCATTAAGACATCTAAATATTGAGAGTTTGTAAATATGTATTAGTGTTTTAATTTTTATCCGTGCTTCATTTTTTTCTAAAATTTCATCATATTTATTTAATTACTTACTAAATAACTATTTAAACTTGTTTACAGTATAAATCCTAGCGGAAAATGCTATAACTATGTTGTTTGGAATTAATATCATAAACTATGTCATAGTATAGCTTGATTTTTTTAAATGCATTTACGTTTGTAGTAACTTTTATCAATTACAAAACATAATTTTAGTGGTCAACATTTTATTTTATTGTTAATGTTCTTTTAAATGTATTGATATGTCAAGAATGGAATTTGTAGATCACATGACTTGACTATGAATACATGAGTCTTACTACCCATTCGTGACTACAAACGCCTATATACATAATTACTCTCATGGGCTAGGTATGAGGAAGGTTGAATTTAGAGGAAGTGTACTCGTATTTGCGTAGATAGAGTTGGAAACCATTCAGGATTTAAAAAAACACCTCAGTGCACCTGACCGGGATAGAATTCCGATCTCCCCGTCATTGGTAGTGAGTGAGTGACGCCTTACCCCATGCGCCACCAAAGCGGGTCTTTTATCAATGATCGAGATTAATAAATTAGACCAAATATAAATTTCTGTGGTAGCGTTCCTGGTTCTATAAAACGAGTAATTTGTTTATGTAGTTACTCATTTAATTTATTAATTCGCTTGTTGCCAACTTTTGAGACAATACTGTTCCTTGCTGAGCGTCGTGGACGAAACGTTATAATTGTTTATTGCTAATTTTATATTATATTTTAAATAATTGTTATTAATTAAATTGCGATACAAGAAAGTATATATGTGAATAAATTAACTTATATTTATGAGTATTTTATATGAAATTATAATTATATTCCAAACTAAATTATATTTTCATATGATAGTGATAAATATATTATATAATTAAATTTATATTAGTGTTTGTGTAGTTTATATAATTATAGGGGAAAAAGTTTGGTCAAAATAAATAAAATAATTCTCCATTAGAAATATAAGAGTTTAATTTTATTCACAGGTTGATATCACTAGTTCTTGTGTATCTGTAAAGAATGTCCTGTAATTTAATGACAACTTTTTCTCTTCATTTAAAAAGTTTCTCATCTAATAATTTCTCTATGCTCATGACAGATATTCAAAAACTGTTGATATCACCGTGGGAAGAAAATTAGACTTTATGTTCCTACTGGACCAATATTGTATGTATTTGCTCAAAAAAAGGTTTTGCATAAAAATTGCGCAAAAACAGGCCTTTTTGGGTGTCCCCACCTTAACTTAACCTTCGGGGACCGGCACTAAAAAAAATAACACAAGGACTGGCGTCGTTGCATTTTTACAGTATCCTTTAATGTTCTAATTATGAATGATAAAAAAACACATACTTAAATACATAATATTACTATCGAAGCAATATTATTAAATAAATATTTGAATAATTTTGTATTTTTGTACATTTTATTTAAAAAATTACAATAATGTTAAACTGTTACAAAAACATAGTTTATCATTAGACCTAAAAAAATTTAAGGTATTATTTTATATTTAAGTGTATTACAAAATTACTGAATTCTTCTTACTTTTACACTACTGTATTACTGTATTTTATTTTAAACATACGGCGGCAATGAGCCAGACGTATGACATAACGACTGGCGCCGTTGCATATTCACAACCTTCCTACTACGCAGCAGGAACCAATTGAGGAATTCTTGGAGGGGATCCGACCTAATTACCTTTAATTATCTTTTTAAACTACAGTTATTGTGAAAATGCAACAGTGCCAGTCACTGAAGGTTAAGGTTAAGTATTTACTCCATATGCTCAGCAAAGTATGTGAACTTAGAAAGAGGAGATACTTTATGCTCAAACTCATAGATTATTATTATTATTATCATATAATAGCACCGCGTCTTACTACCCTTTCGGGTTATACGCACTTAAGCTAATGTGTAAAGGTAAGGTGATTGTGAGATGAAATTGAGGACCTACAGTTTAACGTGGAATCCGAACCACGGTGGAGGCCTGGCATTCCACACATTCACAAGTTGTGATTAATACCGTCTTGTCAGAGGTGAAGGAAGGTTTGGTAATCAGATAGATCTGTGCCGGGACCGAGGATTAAACCCGGACCCCCAGCACAGAAGACCGACACCTTACCCCTAGACCACCAGGTCACCTACACTCATAGAGTTCTAACTCGAGTTTATAAATGCGCCATGATTTTTATTGTCTTTAAAATCAATCTACGATTACCTTATCTGGAGGCGGAACTCCAAAACAAAGTGTATATAGTATTTGATGTTCTTAAATTATGCTTACTATAGTTATTTTCGATAAGAATGCTCAGAGTTTAGATTTTTAAAATTGACTGTCGACTCGTTCGGTCGATTACGTCACATACTCTGTGATGCATCGCCCCTACTATACACTTTTGCAACATACGCTAGAAATCTAGCTACAATTTCAAGCAGGTCTATGTTTACACTAAGCGGAACTAGCAGCCATAAGGCGCAACTCTCTCACAAGCCAGTCAAAATAAATAACTCCAAAACACCTCCTTACAGTCTGTCCATGGAAACAAAACATTTGGAATCTTCGTTTTGTGTGAACATCTTAATCCGGCTTCACAAAGTTTAGCGATTAACTGCGAATAGAAAAATAAACTCAATCTAACCTAGCAGCGAGACAGGATGATTGTACCAGCACACAACTTACAAACTTTTATATTTTAGCATCGCATCTTACTACCCGTTCGGGTTATACGCTTATGTTCTAATTACGTAATGGTTTTAGGAAAGGAGAAGGTTATATTTATATGAAGTGTATCTGCATTTCCGTGAATAGAGAAAGAGAGGGAGAGAAACATTATTTGGGAAAACCACCCTCGGTACACCCGACTGAGATTCTAACCTTTAATTCCCCCTCATCGGCAGTCTAGTCTGTTGTGATTGCGAGAGTAGTGCGTTAGACCACGTGGCCACCGAAGCGGATGAATCTGTTTATGGTTGGTCTCTAATTACTCCGACTGTATTACTATTGGTTATAATATAGTTAGTAGGCATAGTTTTACCTGTGTCTGCCATACTGTATTTTCATCAAAAATAGATGTTTCAATACGTTTTACTACTTTTTCTATCCTCCACTTCAGTGGACGAATGGTCTAAGGCGTCCTCTCGTATTACGGTGTCCTGTGGAAGAATGAGATCAGGGTTATAATCACGTTCGTTTCTAATGAAGATGGTTTTCCCCTAGGTGGTTTCTCACTCTCCTTCCACGCCAATGCGTGTAGATTACCTCTAAAATGTTTCCTTCCTCGTCCCCACTCCACTAGAGTAATTATTATCGAGCCTACATGCGTATAACCTAACAGGTATTGAGACGCGGTAATAACAAAAATAACCTTTTATATATCCATTGAATGTGTGGATTGCCAGGCCTCCACCGTGGTTAGGATCCCATGTTAAACTGTAAGTCCTCCATTTCATCTCATAATCTACCTTTCTTTGCATTACACATTAGCTTAAGTTCGTATAACCCTAACGGGTAGTAATATGTGGTGCTAATAATAATAATAATAATAATATATCCATTAATTAATGAAATTAGATATTGACTATAATCTATAACTAACACTAGGGTTTTTTACTAATTTAAAATAAAATTAAAATTAAATTAAACCCCTTTGGACTGACGATGACGGAAAGGTCGATATCAGAATCCTGTTAGAGTTCACTTAAGATGTTGTTTACTACATGGTTTTTCCCCACTCTCCCTCCACGTTAATGCGGATACACTTCCTCTATATTCAATATTCTTCATCCCCTAATACATTAGCGTAATTAAATTTGGATACAACTCGACGATGACAAGGAAACAATATTTCTTTTAATAGTACCGACTCGTTCTAGTTGAGGAAAATAAGGCAACAGTAACTGTTGCGAATTGATGTTGGATGTGTGGATGTGTGGGTGAGACAACTGCCGACCTACATAGTTCAACAACCAGTAGGACCGGACTACCCACATCTCCTGTGACACAACCTGTCACCTACTGGGAGTCACGTCCCAGGACAGACGGAGAAACTGATGCGCAAATTACACCTTATACTGACTGCTACTAGTCGTGCATTATTATTATTATTATTATTAGCATTACTACCCGTTCAGGTTATACGCCCTTTACGATAATGTGTTGGAAATGGAGGACCTACAGTTTAACGTGGGATCCGAACCACGGTGGAGGCCTGGCATTCCCCACATTCACAAGATGTCTTGTCAGAGGTGAAGGAAGGGTTTGGTATTCAGATAAATCTGTGCCGGGACCGAGGATTGAACCCCGGACCCCCCTGACACCTTACATTTTTCATGATTATACCTAGCATTGACCTTAGTAATGCCAACTGTTGCTGCTTCGGACGATCGCACCGTGTAATGCTATGCAACTGTTGCTTCTTTGAACACCCGACCGGGATTCGAAACCCCGATCACCCCATCATCGAATATCTAGTCTACTGAAAGAGTAGCGCCTTAAACCGTTCAACCAGCGAGGTGGGTCACTTTACCACTTCGGTGGCCGCATGGTCTAACGCGCTACTCTCGCAGTAGACTAAACATCCGATGATGGGGAGATCGAGGTTCGAACCTCGGTCGGGTGTACTGAGGTTTTATCCCAAAATTGTTTTCCACACTCCCTCCACGCAAATGCGGGTACACTTTATATAAATATATAATTCCTAATCCTTAAAACTACCATGGTAATTAGTGCATAAGCATATAACCCGAACGGTTAGTAAAACGCGGTGCTAAAACAAAAAAAAGGTCACCTTGAAAGTGTAGACTCTCATTACACAAATAATATTTTTTCTTTGACCATGCTGGGAATCAAATCCGGGACCCTTAACTCAGTAGGCAGACACGCTACTGAGGGAACTAATACTTCAGACTCCTTTACCTCCGAAAAACATCTAATTTTAGTGGAGTCGTCTATTTAAAGTTTGCAAGCGTGTGCGTTTGTGCGTGTGTTTGTGCGTGTGTGTGTGTGGGGGGATATATCGACCTACTAACTTATCAATAGGTCGACGTGATAACCTATAATTCTCCTGGTTCTGCATCGGGCCACAAGTTGGCAAATAGGAACAGGTTTATGCGGGCAAAAACGATAAGCTATTAGTGAGAACTAGTCCTGTGAACACACGGTCTAAATAGTCGGTGCAAACACGTTCATTTGTACGGGGCAGCAAGTTTATTGCTCTGAAAATAATTGAGGAAAAAACACATTTATAACTTCTTTCTCATAGTCTTTCTCCAAATCCTCTAGCTTAGTATAATTTTCAACATTTGGTAAACCTGCTTCAGTGGTCGCATGGTCTAAGGCATTACCCATTCATTAGACTATACTGTTGGTAACAGAGAGATCGGGACTCAAATCTCGGTAGGGTGTGTTGAGGGTGATTTTACACAAATGGTTTTTCATTCTCACTCTCTGGGCAAATGCGGTTACACTTCTTCTAAATTAAATTTTCCTTGTCCTTAGCTCATTAGTGTGTTTAATACAACCTTAATATTAATATAACCTTAAGCGGTGGTAAGTCATAATTTTATATTTATGAGTTGGCAACACTAGTAAATTGTTACAATGAAAAAGGACATATTTGGAGATGTTTTATATGATAAAAATTCCATTTTTCTAGAATTTCCTTCGTAGAGTCTGTTCATGATAGGTTTTTACCTAGATGACAGTTAAAAATCATGCGTTTTGGTTTTGGGTTGCCAACACTTGTAAAAGCTCACTACTTTGTTATGGTTGTTAAGTTTTTTAATTACCGGTACGTGTTATATTTTACATTTAAAATAACGTAAACTTAAGTTTTCTCATACTATTTCATTACGTTTAGTAATTTATTTTTTACACAATCCGAAACAATATTTTAAACATAACTAAAAGTACTTATTCTTCGTTTTGGAACTTTATCTGTGATGTGTAATATAGTGCATACATTAGTTAATACCTTTTAATAGAGGCATCGTATTTAATTGAAAAAAAAACTTGTCATTTATTGAAATATAATAAATTATTTTATAATTATTTTATCGTATTTTGAAATATTTAACTGAATAAAATATTTGTATTCACTGCGTGGCTGCATCATTGTAAATAACTTGTTTCCGTCACGTTTAATCACGGGGTTTAGATTCGTCAGTCGCCATTTTGGAGCTATGTTCGTTAGACCTTTTGTGAAAGTGATGTAATTTTTTTTTTTTCTTGGGTGGAATAAACCGATAAATAAGCTTTGTGCCCGACATCAAATAAACATACAAATGATATTGGCCTAAATTACATTCATACATTACCACATATTTTCATTACAGTTATTACGGTTTCATTACGGTTATTAGCTGTTGGCGTAGGGATAAATTAGGGAGACTACTTCTAGTAACTTTTTGAACTGTTATCCAAGTAAACTAGAATGGTGAATGTACTATAACTCTTTTTTGTTTTATAAAATACTTTAATAATAATAATAATAATAATAATATTTAGCACCGCGTCTTACTACCCGTTCGGGTTTATATATATATATATATATATATATATATATAATACTTTAATATTTCTATTTTAAGAGAGAGAGACAAATCATTCTTGTACCCCTACAATTTGCAGCCATCCGATGAAATTCAACGGGATATATTCACCATCAACAAATCTTCTTTTTTTAAATATGTTTTTTAGAAAATTTACTTATTTTTTTAATCTTAAAAAAATTACATTTTTTGTAAATTTTCAACTTTTATTATATTTTCTGGTTTGGGTGTGCGAAAGGTGGGTGGACAAAGACGGTTGTGGGTGCCCGTGTGGACACCCACTATTTGCAGAGGGCACCCTAAAACCTAAATCTAGCCCTGGGTCTAAATATCAGGCTCGTATGGTCTAGTTTTCCGGCACCCGCCTCGGTGGCGTAGTTGGCTAACGCGCTAGTCGTGTTGAGCCCGGCTGCTGAGGACGGGGAGATCGAGGTTCGAATCTCGGTCGGGTGAACTGGGGGTGGTTTTTCCTAGATGGTTTTCTACTCTCCCTCCACGCAAATGCGGGTTCACTTCCTCTAATTCAACCTTCCTAATCCATTAGAGTAATTAGTACTTAAAGCGTATAACCCGAATGGGTAGTAAGACGTGGTGCTAAGTATTATTATTATTATTATTATTATTATTATTATTATTGTCAGTTTTCCGGCAATGACTCTACTACAATCAGACGCGCCCGCTTGTCGGACGCGCATGCGTAAAGCTCTCTATCAAAACGTGATGTGTTTGTTTTACGCTTAATCAAAAAATGCTTACAATAAAATGTCGGTAAACGTAATTTCAACCTAAATGATTCCTTTGTCAAAGTCATATTAAAGTTTACAAACATGAGTTAAATAGAATCTCATTTATATATTATTAAGTGTCGAAAGGGTATTAAAGCGCAGATAAAAATAAGGTGTATTTAAAAAAAGAGCTCTAAAATAACTTTAAAGTTGATTGATACTTAGGAAGCCCGCCGCCGTATCTCAGTGGTTAGGAAGACCATTCATGGGTCTAAGAAAGCCTCTTCGATTCCAGGCGGTGCCAAAAATTAAGTGTTTGTTTAAAAGCTCTTTAAACTCCCGAATTATAGTCCCTAAGATACTGATTTTTCAGCAGTTTACTGATAACTAATTGTTGCTGTCATAGGTTAAGTTATTTTGTCATAAAGCGGTGGCCGTAAGGTTTAAGGTGTTTTATATTTATTTATTATTTCATCACCGCGTCTTAATGCCTGTTCAGGTTATACGCTTATGTACTGATTACGCTAATTATTTTAGAACTCAGGTAAGTTAGATTAAAAAGAAATGTACCCGCATTCTCGTAGAGGTAGAGTGGAAAAACCATTTAGAGAAAACCGCCCTCAGTACACCCGACCGAGATTCGAACCTCTATCACTCCATCATCAGCAGTCTAATATACTACGAGAGTAGCACGTTAGACCACGCGGCCACCGAAGCGAACGATGAATTACTCAAAATGAAATATGCTTACTTGATGTTTTATTTTAAGAATACTACATGTTAGATCATTGAGACACTGTGCAGACGTTTAGAAATCCTGCATTATTTAAATTGTTTGGCATTTGTTGTTGTTGTTGTTTTCATCAAAATGTAGGTGAAATTTATCAGCAGTTTCCGACCAGGTTTAAATTTCCAGTTTAAAGTTTTTTTCTTTTTAATAATTCAACTACGTTTCACGCGACAAAGGTCTACTTCTTAAATGAAAGAAAAAGTTTATAAACCTAGATATAAACTTCCTCTATCGTAAACTTATAAAGTAATGTTTTTATAGGCTCACAATAGACCATTTTAAGATAATATGGTTTTATGTAAGTAATAACACATGTTTCAAAAACCATTTAAACTTAAAATGTAAACTGTTTAATTGGTCCAGTACTTTGTCCTATAACACCCTTAAAAACGTAGAACAATTATTTAATTATGTGCAGAATTAAATATAGAACTTACATAGTGAAGTCTAAATTTTATAGGAAGAGTCTTCTCTGACAGTTAGAAAAGCTACCGGAACTATCTTCATGTATTCATACGTCAAGTAATGTGATCTAAGTTTATTTTAAGCATCACGTCTCTATAACCGTTCGTGTTATAGATAATGTGCACTTTTTATGCTGATTTTCTAGGAATGAGAAAGGTTTAGTTAAGAGTAAGAGTACCCTCATTTGTGTGAATGGAGAGTGTAAAATTATTTAGAAAAAAAACAACTTTAAGTTGACCTGAACGGAATTTTAACCCTGATCTCCCCGTCATTGGTGGTCCACTCTATTGTGAGAATGACGTTTTAGACCATGTGACCACTGATATTACCAAAACTTATAAAATAATTCATAATAATATAGTAAATATTATTTTTGGCTGTAATAAACTGTGTTTGTATTTTTTTTAATACGATTTTTTTAAGTAGACTTTGTAAACTACAAACTGCATAGATTGGTCAATCTACATCCACTATTGTTTCCAGCCTGTGTCCTGGGTCAGTTTTTTTATTCAAGCCATATTTTTTTCCACTTCCGGCTTACTAGGTCTGTCTTAACTTCATATGCCTTATAATCTAAACTTAAAACTAAGACAGGCACAACATCCAGTCCCCAGCTGTTAATTTTATAATTTATCACCACCGTGAAAATGTAAACCAATATTTTCACCAATGATAAATTATCAGCCATGCCGGGAATTAAACTCGGGACCCTTAACTCAGTGGGTAGACATGCTAACGACTGAGCTAAGGTGTTGGATAAAGATTAGTTAATAATGAAAATTAAAACTAAATCAAAACAGAATAAATCCCTGCGGATTCTCTCAACCTAAATTTACCTTTCTGACTGGTACTTTTGCTTCCATCGCCAACACAAAGTAGGCCTAATGTATGCGCGACCTTAAGAGCCAAGGCTTTTGTTCTGGCGTCCATTTTCGGTCCTACCGTGCCGAACTATCTTTATTACAGGAAGTGGAGGACGTGAAAACCCCTCCCCCATTCCGAACACGTAAATACCAAAAGTCTAGCGACTTAATGACCACTTTGTTTAGATATACGATTAGCTAATGTAACCGGACAGAACAATCAAAATCGATTTGATTCGTTCTTTAGGATAATAAGTAGTGATGCGTCTAGATGAGATCATCTAGATATTGTGATTTTATTGGGAAAATGTGTTGTGAATAACTTTATAGATAAATTTCATGGGGTGAGTCCGCAATCGAGCTATATCGACACGAGCTAAGATAGTGCCAACATTTGCAGATAGAGGGTGTCACGTTGTCAGCACAATGATTCCTCCAGCCGTTAATCTCAGTTTTTTAGACTGTATCTCCTCATTTGTCCTCATGAGGCTGAGTTTTACCCTATTCCAGACCCACTGCTTTACAGAAAAATCTAAACTCGTCAGAGATTGAACCCAGGACCTCTGGATATGTAGCCAAGAACTTTGGCCGCTAGTACCATTACTAGCATAGTCGTATCTAAAAAAGAAGCAAGAAGGGCGTTTTAGGGATTGTAATGTCCCACCTTCTAAATGAAAAATAAAATAATATACAACTAACAGTAGTTACAATTAAATGAATATACATCCATTATTGATGTTTGTTTTTGAGGTAAATCTGGCAACAATGATTTTCCAAGTAATGCCATCTATTACTGTTTCGACTATACTATACTCATTAAAATCCTGAATTTTACGAAATAAAATATAAGCAACATTTTTGTTGTTGTTTGAGAGACTTTTTTTTTTAATATATACACATATTGGAAACAATAATTTTATTTTAATTAATTTCATCATCATTCAATCCCCATAGTAATTTTCCTAAGCCCGTATCGGTGGTTACTGGGTCTAAGGTGTCACTTTTGCAATAGATTTATAAATGGAATATCGGGCTTTGAATCCCAGATGGATGTACTGAGAGCAATTTTTTTTTCTCAATTGTCTCCCGTTCTCCCTCCACACAAATTCGGGTACATTTGGTAGAGATCCAACTTTCCTCATCTTTACCTCATCTCAAACCCTTCCTTCACCTCTGACAAGACGTGTATTAATCACAACTTGTGAATGTGGGGAATGCCAGGCCTCCACCGTGGTTCGGATCCCACGTTAAACTGTAGGTCCTTCATTTCATCTCACCATCACCCTACCATTACACATTAGCGTAAGTGCGTACAACCCGAACGGTTAGTAAGACGCGGTGCTAACAATAATAATAATTTACCTCATTGTTGTGAATATGTGGATAACGCAAACGAGTAGTAAGACGTAGGGCACAAAAAAAGTTTAAATATAACCTTCCCCCCTCCCCCTCTCCCAAATTGAAAATATTTCTTGGATACGGTTTTGACTAGTAGGCTATGTTAATTTTGGGCTAATTTTAACATAAATTATTATTTAAAAAAAAAAAAAGAGCGAGATCCTTCTGAAATACTGAAACGTATTTAAATAGTTGTTTGTTATTTCAAAAAAATGGTTTTCCCCAAAATAAAGTTGAAATATACCATAAATAACCTTTTATTTTGGTTTTAATTGAATTAATTTAAATATTGAAATATATATTTTAACTCATTTTCAACGACGTTGTACACAAATTTTCGCAGTTGTGTAACCAAGCAGGAGGGTCTAGTCTTCCTTAAACAATTAATGTAGCCATTTATTGTTATGGACATAAAAAGAAAACTCAAAATTATTTTAGGGTTATTTATGTAGTTTTGAAGCAGGGGCGTAGAAACTATGTTGTCGGGGGGGGGGGGGTTGGACACCCCCCCTTGGAGTTTGATGGACCCTCCTAGGGGGTTTACATATATACGTAAAAACAATATTGGCTAGCGGTGTTGTACAATTTTCTATCGGGCCCCTCCCCTTCATTGTCCCCTAGAAAAATTAGCTTTCCACACCCTTGATTTTAAGCGTGAAGGGCTGTAGTCTTTTGCGAAATATAGCAGTGTGAGAATATTAGCTTCAGGAAGATGGCGCCTTTAAGAAGAAAGCCTCATTTATCTGAGAAATTATACCTGAACTTGTGTTTCTTAGTTTATACTTTATTGTTAATTATTATCTAACCATCTTTTATGATATTTTTAAAAACTATTCTATCCAATCTCACTTGCTGAAGCAGATACGATTTTTTGTATTACGTCATCGTCACGGCGACACGTTTATGACGTCATGATATATATCTTTACCAACCTTACTAAAAACTGATTTCGTATTCATCTGCCCGCGCCACCTAGACTTGGCAACGTTGAAGCGTTTGCCCGAGCACAGGCGAAATTACCCGAGTAGCAAATAATTCTCCTTTAGTAGTAATTATTATAATGACATAGGTAGTTTTAGAAAAATAAAAATATTATTAATTTACTAACATATAACTATAAAATCAATAGTTTATAATACGCTTTATATTTAAAACAAGGACATTGTGTAAATAAAGCGGTCCAACAATGGCAGTTATCGGCTCTACTCGTTTCTACTTCAAACGGTTAGTGCGATAAATTTTGGTGTGCAGGTATAAGCAATTGCCATGTTTATTCAGCGTTTGCTAATTTTCAGGCTAATTCAACGGGATAAATATGATTTTCTTGTAAAGAAATTCATATTTTAAAATAATTTAAAATATATATACACTATACTTAAATTATTAATGCAGATATACAAAATAGCTCATATTTTTGAAAAAAAACTATAAACTAGTTTGATGAAAAAGAAAATTACTATATAAAATCGAATAGCATGTACTACAATCTTCAAAATACGGTCCTCAAATAACATGATTACAACTGCATTGTCTAGTACCAATTAAGTCTAAGCATATTATCAAGTAGCACCAATTACGTCATAATGCCACACGTCCATGCAGGAGAATTCACAGTCCAGGCGTATAAATTGATTTTATCAACACGAACAAAGCTTCAAATCAAACCATAATACTACGATTTATAGAGGCAAGCACTGGCGCAGCCAAGGGGCAGGGGTTTTTTCAGGGTTGAACCCCCCCTCCTCCACAGACCTTGCTACCCACCTACCTCTTTCTCGTCCCTAAAGCTGTTGAGATCATAAATGAGGAACTCTACAAATGAATACATACTTAATGGGCTTCATGTATAGCCTATACATCCAGAGGTGTCGGTTATGGACCTATGTGGAAAAATGCCATATCTGGGAATGCCACATTTGCCCCAGATCTGGCTCATCTGGCCCAGATCTGCTCCAGTTCTGGGTATATCTGGCCTAGATCTTAGTAATCTGGCCCAGATATGGACCAGTTCTGGTCAAATATGATTTTCCCACATGGGGAGGATAAAGTTCTCAATTAACTTTCTATGAAGCCAAGGAAAATTAACACAAGACTAAAGTGAATAATTCTAAAAGTGATTTTGTGAGTCAAGAATTAGTGCAAGTTGCTTATTTGAATTTACAGATTTTAGCTCATAAATTATTTTATAACTCAAATTTCCAAAATACAATTTATTGAAACTCTTGCATGTTTTTATATTCTAGCAGTATGCATGGATAAAAATTTGTTCATAAAAACGTAATAGTTATAATAATTATATAATTATAATTTGTTTATAGATTTTAAATTATTTTGGATATTATTGTATTTCTTTTGACGCATTTGCATTTTGCAGTACCTAAATTTTCTAATTTTCCCACGGAAAAAAACAATGGACCCCGCTTAGTTGATCAGTGAAACTACCCCGTCCCCCAACTCAAGAAAAGAATTCTGGCTGCGCCAGTGGTGGCAGAATATATATGGAGTTTTAGTTGAGACACAAAACAAACAAATAACCTCTTATCCCACCACTAAGTAGATGCTAATAAAATCTATACCTGTCATAGAACATGTATCTTTAATTCGGACTAATCATTCATTCAATTGAGATAATTTTATTTAAAAAGACCAGAAGGACAACCAGAAAGGTACCTTGGAAGGGAGATTAAAATGTACTGAAACTATCCTGGAAAATGTTTTCTGAGAAATATCAAGTTCTCAGAAATATTGGCTTTGCTGTTGTAGGTTCAACACCCCTATTATTAAAAATATTAAAAGTGCTTGTTTTGATTTGTTTTAAATTTTCAGGCTATTGTAAACACTTATTTATTTTAAGTTTGATAGTTAAAATCGAGTTATAAATATGTTTTTTTGTGATTGTACTTAACCTACATTTTAGTATATACTGGAAGTTTTCTCAACAAAGTTGTTTTTAGTTTCTTTAGTTATTATCTTATCAGTTGACTGCTTGAAGCTCACTCCTTGCTGCAGACAATTTTCTTTCAAAATTTTGGTTTGACGAAGTCTCTTATTTTCTCATTGGTTGAAACGGTCACGTGATTACGGATATTGGCAGAAACTACTCCCGCTACACCCTGAGCATTTGCAACCAAAAGTGTATAAAGTTTTTAAAAATATTTTCTTCAAATACGTTAAGAGTTTAATATCGAAAGTAATAAAATATCTATCTGTTTACAATGAGTAATTCTTACGCTATAGTAGCGCTAAAACTGGTATTTCATACTAACTATTTTGATTTAAGTAGGGGAAAGTATTATTGGTGTTAGATAGCTTACAAACATGTATATGCCAAGTTCATCTTTATTCTTTCACATTTCGAATATAAAAATACTAAATTAACAATGAAACTCACATCTTTATTAATGAAAGATCCAAGCCCGGGAGATGGACTACGTTCTCTGAAAACGTCAAACGTTTTTCGGGCTATTAATTTTGAGCTGTACGCAAAACCCGTAAGTTATTCCTGAAGGTAATAAAATTATTTAAGGTTATATAATTTTGTTTAAAGCCTGAAACACAGACTCGCTATTACCCACTAGGTAGACTAAACACGTGCCTAGGGTGCGAGATTTTTGGGGCGTAACATTTAAAAATTCAAATGGTTTACAGCAACGCCCATCTCGTATCTAAACATTAATTCTAAGGGTTATTGTTATGGAGCAAATAACAAGCGGTGAAACCTTTATTGTGGAGTGTGTCCTCAATCAAAAACACTTTTTAGATCATCCAAAGGTTATGCTTCACATGTTTTTAGCTTACAGTCATAAATAACTAATAACACATACCTGTCACCTGACACCATGGCTGATAGGCCCAGCCCAGGAGTGCATCTCAATTTTTTTATTGTTGAAT
>JBCFYV010000003.1:67020419-67075346 GCA_039000515.1 Timema cristinae | reverse complement strand
GATTGCAAAGTAACATATTCACTTGTCCCCAAAAAAAAAATGCTTTTCCATTTGCTTTTACTTTAAATTTTTATTTTTTTATTATTATTATTAAAAAAACTCGTCTTACTACCCTTCGGGTTTTACGCACTTACGCAAAAAGTGTAATGGTAGGGTGATTGGGGAGATGAATTGAAGGACCTAAAAGTTTAACGTGGGATCCGAACCAGGGTTTGGGGGCCCCGGCACCCCCCAAACATTCAAAAGGGGGTTTTCCCCTTGCCGGGGTAAGGGAAAGGGGTTTTGAAACCAGAAAAAAACCCTTGCTATGCCGAGGATTGAAACCGGGAACCCCAGCACAAAATTTACATTTTCCCTCCAAAAACCGCCATGGTTTTGTTTATTAATAAAATAAGATTTTGTTTTTCTCTTGAGAGCATTAAGCATATCTACCTAAAAGCATAGGTCTAAAATTTTAAAATACTAGCTGAAAATTGTGCACGAACATTTACATCTCAAAGTAGTAATTTTAAAAATTGAGTTTAGTTTTTTTTTTTAAATTAGTTAAAAACAGGGTCGGGAAAAAAAAAAAACCCAAAGTCAAGGCTTAACGGCAAAAACCACTTTAAATTTAAACCTTTCACGTAAAAATCATTAAACTGCCCCCTTTTTCCCGAAAAGTGCCAAGTTCTTCAACCTTTTTTTTTAAATGGACAACATAAAAAAAAAAACAGAAAAATTTTTTCCATTTAAGGCCATCCTATATTTAAGATTCAAAAACCAAAAATATTATTTAGGGTTTTTTTAGGGGAGAAAAAATTTTAATATCTTAGCCCTATTTGAATTTTAAAAAAGCAACCCCTTCCAATTATAAAAATTGTACAAGTGGTAGCATTCCCCCAACTAGAGTCGAAGGTGGCTGCGTTTCTGATAGCTCGTGATTTTAAATAAAACCCCCACATTTGTACCAACGATTTCCGCACGTCCATCATAAATTTTGCCTTCGAAAGACCCCCCCGGGATTTTTCCCTCGGTGTTCCAGTCTCCCAAAGCATCTCCCGGGTGCCCGGGGTTATATCATGTTTCCTAATACCACCGTGAATTTCAAACGAGCAAAGTGAGAAAGAGCCTACAACATTTTAAACCTGAAGGGTTTTTTTCCACTCACTTTCCCAAAGATTTGGGTTTACATGCCACACTCGACAGGGGAAAAGAGGGCCTTTTCTTCCCCTTCGAAGGTTTTTTGGCTACGGTTTATTTTAGTTTTAGTACAAGTCCCCCGACCCCCGGCGGGGTTTTGGGAACCCATGAACATGGGATCTTGGGGCAAGCACTTTACCTAAAGACTACAGAGGTCGACCACTTTTAAATTAAATTAAAAATTTAAAAGTTAAAAATAAAAACCCCCAAAAGAAAAAAATAAAAAATTTTAATTTTATAAACCCCCCCTCTTTATTTTTCATCAAAAATGCAAAAAAGGTTTTTAAAAAATTTGAATGCCCCGCGCGGGAAAAAGTTAAATTTTCAAAATAAAACCCCTTTTACATGCAAAAAAGGGGGAAACCCCCGATTTCACCCCTATTTTCCCCGCGGGGGGGAAAACCTTTATTGGAAAATTTTAAAAGGTTTTTGACCCCCCCCCTTTTAAAGTGATTTCAAAAGGAAACAATGCCAGGGGGGGGTTTTTTAATTTACTTTGGGACATATGGAGAAAAAACCCCTTGAAAATGGGGGGTGGTATGGGGGGTTTGGGTTGGATTGGGGGTCTGGGGAGGGTGGGTAAATGTAATTAATTACTATTTTGACCTAATATTGGTCTGTATTGTTCTTTCTGAGAAAATTTAAATTTGATTAAATAGGCACACTTCATAGTTAGAGCCCAAATTTTTGAAAATTTTTTTAATAATTAGTTTTAGTTAAAAGGCCCCTTAATACATAGTTCACCTTAATATAATTTTTTTAAAAAAAAAAATTAAAAACTGTTTGGTAAAGAAACGAGAAAAAGTTTTTCTAGAGAAAATTTTCCCTTTTCTGAAATCTAAACTTACCCCGTTAAAAATTTTTGAAATTAATTGGGCCCACATTCTCAGTGTATAAGATTTAAATTTTAAAAAAGAAAAAAATTTAAATTAAATTAATTAATTTAAGGTAGGTTTTCAAGGAAACTTGATTTTTTTAAACGGTATTTAAAACAAAACCTGTTTTTTTTGAGAAAAATAAAAATATATTGCTCTAGTAACACTCTTAGCTTAGTTGTAAAACAAGAATATTTTTCAAGAGCACTTTTAATTTTTGGGGACAGAATCTTTTTAAATTAATAGAAAAATGTTAAGTTCAAATACCCTTTAATGCCCTTTGAATAAAATTCAAGAAATTTTTTGTTTTAAAATGTGTAATCTACACCCTTGGTATAGTGTTCAATGCCCCGGGGCTCCTTATCTTGATTTTCCCGGGTTCGTTTCCCGGCTTTTTTCCGAATGAGAAAAAATTCCCATTTTCACAAGGGTACATTCAAGCATCTTCTGGGCAAAGGAACTTTAGTACTTGCAAATTTTTCCCCAACATAGTGGCTCCCATATATAGCCAAGACTCGCTATTTTATTACTTTTTGTAGATAATTAAGTTAAAAAAATATTTACCAAAAGCAATATTTTATTTATTTCGTACAAAAACCGTAATAATTTTGAACCTTAGTTTTTAAATTTTCCCCCCAAACCCTCCCCCTTGAAAAAACAATTTTAAAATTGTATACATTTAGTCTTTCTAAAAAATCATTTTGTAAACTTTCAAATATTTTTATACTTTTGGAAAAGGATTGTTTTTAATTTAAACTTTAATAAGTCGAAGTTTTAATTGTTTTCCTCAAAAAATTAAAAAAAATTTAACTTTATTTTTTTTTAAACCACTTTTACCCCTTTTTTTTTTAAAATACCACCGCATAAATAATTATTTTGTAATCAAGTTTTTTGTGGGGAAAAGGGCAATTTTTCCAATTATAACATTAATCTTGCGAAAGATACACAAAACCCCATTAGACCCCAAATTTTGGATTCGTTCACAAACTAAAAAGTTTTTTTCCCAAAGCGGGTTTTTAAAAAAATATTTAAAATTCCCTTTCTTAAATAAATCAATTACAAAAAAAAAAACCCAAAATAAATTCAGGTTTTGCCTCTTTTTTTTAAATTTGGTATTGATCTTTTTAATTTTACAAATTAGAGTGAGGTTTATTTAATTTGGCATCTTTTTAAAGGGTGAGCCCCTTCTCATCAATTGTTTTTATTGTAGGTTTCCCAGAAACTATGTATTCGCTTTTTGAATTTCGAATTAGAATCCAGGGTTTTTTTTTCTCCAACTATTCTTTCAGGAAAATTTTTATATATATTTTTTGTAATATTTTAAACTTAAAATCCCCCCTTCACATCTTGTTTCCTTGGATTATACAGATGATTTCACAAAAATCAAAAAAAGGGTCCCATAAATCCAAAAAATTTACTTTTTAAAGGGGTGGGGTGGGAGGGGGAAAGCGGGAAAAGGTAAGAAGGTTTTTTTTTTCCGTTTTTATGACAAAATTTTTTTTTTTGATTAAATAAAAAAAACATTTTTTCCTGTAGAAAAAATATGTTTAATTTTATTCACCCCGGTTTAAACAACAGTTGTTGAATATCTGGGCGTGAAAAAAGAAAAAATTTAAAGAGAAACTTTTTAAATTAAGAAAAAAAAGTTGTCATTTTGATTTTTAGGACACCCTTAACAGATATTCAACAAAATTTTGATATCACCGGTGAAAAAAAATTTAAAATAAACGTTTTTTACTGGGTGAAATATTTTATTTATTTTTTTGGGAAAAAATAAAAAAAAAACACAAGAAACTGCAAAAACGCTGGGTTTTTTTTCGCGTCAGTATATACCCTTTTGTTTAGTTATTTACACATATAAATATAAAATGTTCTTGAATATCTGCCAAATAACAGTAAAACTTAAACAGGTAATTTTTCTGTTTTCTTTAACACGTTCGGGCTTTAAAATTTTATTTAAAAATTTTAAACAAAAAATTTTAGGATTATAAAGATCATATTTATAGGAAGTTACCCCCATTTGGGGTGAAGGGAGAGTGGAAAACCATTTAGGAAATACCGCCCTCAGTACAAAACCGACCCTTTTGTCTAACCTTTTTTCCCCCCCCATCGGTAATCTAGTCTACTGCGGGGGGTACCGGCCCGGGAATAAGGCCGCAAACGTTTTGGAAAAAAAAAACTTTGAAGGGCCCGGGGGTTTTTTTTCTTTGGGGGTTTTTCCTTTTTTAAAAAAAAGTTTTTTCCCCTGTTTGGAATTTCAAAATTACCCCCAATTTAAAATTTTATCATCCAAAATTTTTTTTTTGTTAAGATTACTTTGTTTAGAAAATTAAACTAATCTTTCTACTGAAGATATGTTTTATGTGTTTTGGCCCAAAATGTTTTATTTTTTTACAGAAAAGCAAAAAAAACTAATATTATCTTCCGCCCCCCCTTATAAAAAAAAATAACGAGTGGGGGGAGAGTCCACATAGGTGGGTGGTTAGGGGATCAAATCAGGTCCATAAGTAAACCGGTTAAAACGCAGGCTTAACTGAAAAAAATTGCTATTTCCGCAAGACTTTAGGTCAGTTTGTAAAATTTTGTGTTTGAATAAAAAATTGTTTTAGTTAGTTTTTTGTAAATTTGTGTAACTATATATTATACTTTAATGTTTTTTAAATTAAAGGAAAATAGTTATTTTTTCGTGTTACATTATAATAAAATTTTTAAAAATATAATTATAAATTTAAAAAAAAAAAATTTCACCTTATTTATAAGGGTTACATTCTTAAATTTTAATTTTTTTTAAAACAGTAGCCCCATGGCTTCTTTTGGGGCTGACTGACCGCTCACAATTTATAACTGACGGCTTTGAAAAGTTACCAGACCAAATTAAGTATCCCACGCCGAGCCATATGACTGCAAAAACTGTGTTTTGCAGCGGTTAAATTCTGACGGTCACCATTTTTGGGATAAACCTAAAAGTTTACCGGGCAAAGTCAGCTGCGAACTGTCCCGTCAGCACCAAAGAAGTCATGGGGCCCACGTACTTATCAGCCAATTAAGAAAAAAATGTAAATAGCTTTTTAAACCCTTTTTAAAAAGCACTTTTATTTTTTTAGATGGGGAAATATATATATTAAAAAAAAAAAGAAAGAGGGGGGAGAAATGTAATTTTGTCTCTTGAAAACTACCACTCTATCAAGGGCAACACACAGACATCTAAATGATATTTCTCCCCTTGAAAATTCATTTTTTGAATCATTTTATAACCTCCTAACCCTCTTTTTTCTTTCCTGACATCCTCACCCCACGGGAAAGCGTGAGAAATATCTCTTTCAAAAAAAAAAAAATTTTTTTCCTTTTTTTCCCTCCCCCCCCGCCTTACTTCTCCCCATACCCGATCCAACCCCCCCCCCCCTCCCTAAAGGGGGACCTGTCCCGTATCGGGTCCTTTCCATCTATCCATCCCATCCCCCTATCAAACCCGGGCCGCACGTAACGTCCCAGGAGGATAACGGCCCAAAAGGGGCTCCCCCCCTTCGCGCCACAGGTGCGCTCCCTATTTCCAAAAATTAACGGCCTCCGGGCGTGGCCACAAACCGTTTGTAGGTGCGACTCACCCCTATGGTTAAGGGCGGCCTAGGTACATAAACCCCAAATAAAACCGGTAAATGGGAAGTAAAGGGTTTTTCGAGTTTGGGAAAGATATTAGTTTTTGAATGTTAAAAATTTAAAAGGTGTTTATATGGGATTCACAATCAATTTATTGAAAAAATTAAATACTGTAGGTTTGGATTTTTTATTTATTTTTTTTTTAATCACCACTCGTACAAACTATATAACATATGAAACAATTACGGGGTTTAAGCTAGGGATGGGGAAAGGAAGCATTTCGAAGAAGTGAAATCCGCTTTTTGTTTGGAAGGAGATTGGAAAACCAACTATGAAAAAACCACCCCCAGTACACCCGACTAGGATTCAATCTCAATCCCGGGGCATCGGCAATCTAGTCAAACCACAAGAGTGACGTTTTAACTATCGGCCACCGAAGCAGATAATTTTTGGGATAAGCTTTGTGGCTATAAAAGAGGTTATTTTTTTCGGGAGAGAGTATGGAAGAATCAGGTGAATTCGTTGGGGGTTTTTTTTTATGGAAAAAAGGACACAAATAGTTTTAACAAGGGCTTTTAATAATAATAAAATTTTAGCACCACTTTCTTACTACCCTTTTGGGGTTTTAATACGTTTTAAAAGTACAAAACTACCCCTAATGGATTGGGAAATTTTGGGAAGGTTGAATTAGAGGAAGTAAACCCCCGCATTTGCGTGGAGGGGAGAGTGGAAAACCATTTAGGAAAAACCACCCCCCCGTTTTACCCCACCCGAGATTCGAACCTCGAAAAACCCCACCTCAGCCCGTAGATCTCAACACGACTAGCGCGTTAGCCAACCCACGGGCCAAAGAGGGGGGTCAAGGGTTTTTTAATTTGAGAAAATATGTCATCAATTTAAACAACGATAGGATGTCCCATTTGAGTGGTAGCAGTTTAGGTTTGGGATAAAACGGCCATCAAACCCTGTGAACTTCCCTACAGAAGACAAAGAGAAAATGGGTAAATTTCTATAAAAGGGGTTAGGGAAATCCTGTATGAAAAAAATTATCAACCTATAACAACAATTGTTGGGATATAGAAGGGGAAAATTCTTTAGACCCATATGAACAAAAGAAAGCTTTCATATGTCATTAATGATAATGGAATAAATTAATTAAAATTCTGCAATCTATGAACCTTTTTTGTTAAAAGTACTTACTTCAAGCTTAAGGATATTCATGAATTTATTTTTTACATACACAGATGAGAGTTCATTTTAGTTCCAAAAAAATCGGGTTGCTCATAATAAAATACACAATTTCAAAACTTACTGGATTCAGATTTTAAAAGGGAGGGGTGTAGATTGCGGTTTAGGGCCCAAAACTTGGTAGTAAACAACCGGGGAACATCGTCAGTAACAAAAAAAAAATGATATCGGCGGGGAAAATTAAAAAAAAATTTTTATTAGAAAAACGAGAGAATAGAGTGCAGGAAAAAGATATAAAATACATTTTTTTAAAAGGAGAAGGTTTAAAGTGCAGGGAAAAGATATAAAAATTACATTTTTTTAAAAAAAGTGAGAAGGGAAGCAAAAATTCATTGGTTTTGAAAGTCCCAGGGGGGAAAATTGTGTTTTTATCACATTTAGTTAACAAAAAAGGAAGGTCATTTCCCTTTTCCTAAACAAAAATAGATGTATTTAAAGGGGAATTTTTTTTTTTTTTTTTTTAGCGAGATAGAACAAAATAGCAAAAATAAGAATGCATATAAGGGAACTTTAATAAGGTGTTTAAAGATATAAGGAAAAACTAGGTTTTAAATAGATGGTGGTGGAATGTTTTTAATAAAAAATTTATCAATTGCCGTGTTATGTATGAAACCCTGATGTATTACACCACAAGAAAGGAAGGAAAGTAAAAAAACTCTTTTTTTTAAAAAAAAAGGGAAAAAACAAGTGTAATAATTAATAGCTTATATAGGATTTATACGAAATAGATCGACAGCAAAATCAATTTTTTTTCTATTCGGCAGATATTAGAAAAAAGTAGGAATACAAAATAAAAGGGAAACAATAATTATATAAAGATTTTAAAAAAAAGCCTGTGGGTTTAGCTAAGAGAAACAAAAATTTTATGAAATTTAGTCAAATTTTGGATACCGAACAACTTGTCAACGAATTGAGGTAATGATTTTAAATTTACGCGTGGGAAAGGGGGCGGGTTTTTTTTTCAAATTTTCAATCATTTCGAAATACAAAACGGGGGTTTAAAAAAAGGGGGGGTTTCAATACCCGGGTTTCTTTTTTAGATCTAAATATTACAGTATGAAATTAGGGTAAGCAGAGGATTTAACTTTGTTGGGTAGTAGTAATTAAACAGAAATGCAACATTTTACTAAAAGACTAGTAAGGAAATAGGTTTAGAATGTGAACGATAAAAAAACTGAAATACTCATCACACAGGAACATAGATTGAGGAAACAAAATTTTAATTTTTATTACCGGCGACAATAATCATTTGGCAGGGTTTAAATGATTTTTAAATATTTAAGAACAAAAAACTAGCAATTACGTTTAAAAGTGGAGATTAGGAAATCGCTATTAACCTACTGGGCAGAAATTTTGTTGACAGCACCTGCTTTCAAGGAATGTAAAACCAAAATAGGGCAAATCCATATTTTTAAACCGGGTTTTTTACCCTTTCTATGGTTGTAAAACGTGCTAATTTACCTTACTTTGATAAAATAAATTCAGGGTGTTGGTTCAAAAAGGGACAAATGTACTTGGGAGTGGAGGGGGTTTACAAAATTTTATAAATACCCGTAACATCACAATTCATGGTTAATTTTGATCAAATCTCACAGATTCCCGGTGGAGGGGACATGCAGCGGAATGGAAGAATCAAGACTCGGGTTTTCAAAATTTACTGATTGGAAAAACCTAATGGTAAGAGACCTTTTAAAAAAAACTAAACGCAGAGGGGAAAAGATAAAATTAGAATGGAGCTTAAAGAGATAAGATGTAATGAGATGGACGGGGATAGAACCAGCTAAATTTATATGGCCGGGTTTTATTAATTAGGTTGGGATGGGTTTAAAAACAAAGCTCAAGATGGGGAAAAAGGGTGTAATGGGGGGGACTGGATAGAACTAGCTCAAGATAGGGAAGGGTGTAATGAAATTGACTGGATAGAACTAGCTCAAGATAGGAATGGGGTTTAAAATTTGAGGTGGCCTTTTTTGGCAATGCATTTTTGATTTCCAAATTTGCCATAGGGGAAGTGGGTTTAATTTCCAACTTTAAAGCTATAATACACTAAATTGGGAAACGTTATAGGGTTGTAAAAACCGTTTATACATCAAAACTCTCGTTTGATATACCAATTTTTGGCGTAAAACCGAAAAAAAGTTTAGACCCCCTTTCGTCAGACTATGCGATCAGCGATGCCCGGGTTTGGTTTTTTTTGAAAGGTGGGGAAAAGTAAATGTGATGTAATGTGAGGAAAACGTGCACTCGACACACAAAACTAAAAGGTTTTTTTGCTATCACAACGAAATAATTATACACACATGGGAGTAACCTCCAGGAGGGGGCAAACCCCCCCACACACACACACACACACACCCCAAAAAAACACGCGCCGCCTGCACAAAACCCCCACCACCCCACACACTCGAAAAGCTGATAAACCCCCTCAAATAGGGGGGATTGAGTTCGAATCCTAAACTGGAAAATATGGTTTATGAGGGAAATTTTCTAGAGGATTTAGGGGGCGGGGTGTGGGTGGGGGGGGGGGGGGGATTAAAATGTAGGTTTCCCAAGACTATGAGGTAGATCAAGAAGGTGGAGGAATAAAAAATTTAAAAATGCGGTTGAGAGGGGTTGGCGTTAAGAGAATTTTGGGAAAGAGGATGGCTAAAGGGGTAAGGGCTAGTTAGTTTATGTTGAGCCATGCCTGTTTAAAAATTAATTTATTTAAAAAAAAAATTCTTTAAATAAAACTTTCAAGTATTAAAACCCAAAGGGGGCCCTTTTAAGGGTTTGATATATTTATTTATTATAAATAGCTAACATAAAAAGTTTTTAAAGCACTTGAAAGCCCGGGGGAAAAAGGGAAAGATATCCTTGAAAATCTGTGGGGCGGTAACAAATTAACGGAAAAGACAGACAAAGACCAGGGGAAAAAAAATTTTGGGGGGGCGGGGGGATCAAAGGGGTGTTTGGTAAAGGGGCAAGGGGGGGGATTAGGGGGAAAGTAACAATTTCACCCCCCCTTTAACCCCCCAACCCCCCTTTCTTCTTTTTTTAAACCCCCGGGGTTGGGGGGGCAATTAAATTTTTTTTATTTTTAGACCAATTAAAAGTTTTTCATTTTTTTCCAGGGAAAAAGGGGGGGGTTTTTTCCGGGGTTTTCTTTCCAATGGGGGGAAAGGGGGGGTTAACGGGGGGAGAGGGGAAAAATTGTCCATGTGGGGAAAAAAAAAACTGGAGTGAGAAAGAGAGAAAAAAAAAGGGGTTTTGTTTCTTTAAAAAACCTACTTGGAAATCTAAATTTTGAATGTAGGAGGGGGTTAAAATAAAACATAAAAAAAATATATTAAATTTAATGTTTTACTATCTAGAAAAAAGTATTACTTTTTAGCACCACGTCTTACTACCATTCGGTTTATACGTATATATAATAATTACGGTAATTTGTTAGGAATTAAGAAGGTTTAATTCAAGGGAAACCCACCCGAATTTGCTTGAAGGGGAAAATGGGGAGGGAGGGAGGGGAAAAAGGGAAAAAAAAAAATTTACCCCAGTAAAAAACCGCCGGGACCGAACCCCGATTTCCCATAATCAACATTTAAATTTTATTTCCAGAATGACGCCTTAACCATTCAACCACCAAAGAGGTAAAGTTTTTTATTAACCTAGTCTTTGTTTAAACCCTGCTTCCCACTTCTTAAATTTTTTCAATATTTTCTTTTATTAATAATGCTGATGTGTACTTAGGCAATAATTTTTAGTCCTGGGAATGGGATACGTATGTGTGTTGGGGGTTTTGGGGTGTGTGTGTTATATATATATATAACATATATACAAACAAATTTTTTAAACACATTTTCCCCTTCGCTTCCCCCTCCTATTTCTTAAATACATTTCCAAAAAAAAAAAAAAACAAAAAAAAAACCCCCTGACTGTAAAAATGGCTGCATCGGTTTATATCAAGTCCAACAATAGAAACGCGGGCCCTGAAAAAATGTTTTTTACTTCATTCTTAAATTACGTACCACGCATATATATTTAATGGAAATTTCTCTTTCTCTCTCTGTTTTTATTTTTATTTCGAAAGAATCTTGTACACAAAAAGAGTTTGTGGATAGCGGAGGGGCAAAAAAAAAAAAGTGGGAGGCGGAGGAAGTTTAAACAAATTAAAACAATTCCATGGGGGCGCACCAAAGCAGTTAAAAAAAGATAATGGCATTTGCTATTTTCGTTTTGTTAACTTTATTTTGGGGAGTCATTTAAAAAAAAACACGTTATTGTTTGCTCATAACGAAACCCATATACGTCGCTTTTGTTTTATACTATTTTAGAATTAAGTTTTATTTATGGATAAACTTACCATGAAGGAGTCGTAGATCAAGTTGCCAAGATGGCGATTTTAAATGGCTAGAAAATTTCAATTTGTGCTATTTTAATAAATGAGTAATAAACATTAGCATTTAAAATGGAATCAACTATTTTTAATTATGAGAGCATCCTTATAATAGTGATAGTATTGACGAAGGGATTATATCACTGCTATTAGCCCTGCTACTAAAACTACTACTACTAGCCTTGCTACTAAAACTACTGCCAATCATGCTACTAAACAACTACTACAAGTTTTGCTACTAAAATTACTATGTTTCCCTTCCTATAACTACTACCATCCATGATACTAAGTAACTACTAAAGTTCTGCAACTAAGTAACTACTACTACCAGCCCTGTTACTAAAACTATACTATCTGGTCCTGCTACTAGAACTACTATAGTCCTGCTACTAAAACTACCACTACTACTAGCCATTCACCAAACTACTACTACTACTACTAACATTCCTGCTACTAAAACTACTTCTACTAGTCCTGAAAGGATCCTAGATATAAATGAGACACTATGGCAATTTTGAACGAAAATGGCGGCTATCTAACATTACTTTAAAGCCCGTCTCGAGCTTTAGCTAAAATTTTATTCCTGTTATTTTATTTATTTATATTTATTATTTATCTAAAATTCTTTTGCCTATTTTCTGTAAATAAAAAAAATATATTCTAGAATCGCATACACAATTCCTTTAACCTTGGATATTAAGTTGGAGATGTATTGAACGCTAGTTAAATAAGTGTTTTTGCAGTTTTTATAGCAAAACATTATGTTGGTCAAACTAAATCAAAGATTGCTCCAGTAGAAATTATTATTATTATTATTACCGCGTCTTACTACCCGTTTGGGTTGTACGCACTTACGCTAAAGTGTAATGGTAGGGTGATTGTGAGAAGAAATGGAGGACCTACAGTTTAACTTGGGATCCGAACCACGGTGGAGGTCTGGCATTCCCCCACATTCACAAGTTGTGATTAATACACGTCTTGTCAGAGGTGAAGGAAGGGTTTGGTAATCAGACAAATCTGTGCCGGGACCGAGGATTGAACCCCGGACCCCCAACACAGAAGTCCGACACCTTACCCCTAGACCACCAGCTCACCTCCAGTAGAAATATAGAGCTACATTTTCTTTACATGTTGATATCAACAGTTGTTGAATATCTGTCAAGGGTGTCTTGCAATTTAATGACAACCTTTTTTCTTCATTTAAAAAGCTTGTCATCTAATGCCGCTATGCTCATGACAAGATATTAAACAACTGGGGATATCACCGTATGAACAAAATTTAAAGTTTATGTTTCTACTGGAACAGTATTTTATTTATTTTAGACAGAAAAAGTGTTGATATAAAAACTGCTAAAACACTGGCCTTGTCTCGCGCTCCCTACATCCTCCAACTTACATCTATTTTTAAACATTCGCCCGCCGAACGAAAGGTTAATTATCTTGTTGAAAATAAATTGAGATGTGAAAAAATTAATCTTATCTACGGAAGCGCTACCTTTAATAACAATTAAAACATGTTATCATGAACTCAGGCTGGCTATGGGAAGGTTATTAAATCAAAAGTAGTAAGTTTTAGCTTTTAATTTGAGTAAATCCTTCAACAAACTTTATACGTCCGCACGGACAAAGTTTGCGAGCTCGAAGCCATAGAAGCGACACCAAACTTCATTAGAACATCGGTAGACACACATCAGTTCGATAGTTACATTAGAGTATACAACACTAGCGCTATTTAGTTTAGCGGTCTACAAGGAAGCTTGTCTCAAACTGAGTTTGTTGGGAACAACGTTGAAACGGATCACAGAAGGTAATTTTATATTATATTAAATTATAATATATTACATTTAAAAGGTTGATTCTGGATCTAGGGCGTGAACAAATAGTATTCGTGTAAAGGATCATACTAGACAAGAAAATTGATCCAATGTTATAGGTATTAGGGCTTATTCTCGTTCATCTGTGTGTGTATATATATATATATATATATATATATATATAATATATATATAGCTTCTGGCTAAAAACCAAAGGTTCCGACGCTTCTAGTTTTTTCTGTGAAGTAGGGTTCTGGAACGAGAACAACTCAGCCTCACCAGGACTAATGAGAAGAGACTAGAATGTAAAAGTAGTGGCTCCGGTCTAGGAAACTGAGATTAACGGCTGGAGGGCTCGTTGGCTGACCACATGACACCCACTCTCTAGAAATTGACATTATATTCATCAACAGACTATGGCTGGTCGGTTGGTATGGCTTGATTGTGGGCAGATACCTTGGAGTATCTATCTATCTATCTATCTATCTATCTATCTATCTATATATGTATGTATATATATATATATATATATATATATATATATTATACACTTGAATTCAAAACGTTTGAACGTACACATTTAATCTGACTAAGAATTAATTAAAAAGAAAGTAAAAAAAAAATCACAATGGAAATTGGTATAGTATAGTAATTGTTTATGAAGTGACACTAAAACAATGTTGTCAGATCAGGTTTTTAAATATTAAGATACTGGTTGAGTTAAAATATTTTCTTGAATAACTTTATTATTGTTATTTACTATAAATTTAAAATCGAATCATGCTTATTATTTGTGGTCTTTGACTAAGAAGAAATACTTTTTAAAACACTCGAGCTGTTACTTTTACTAATTTTATTTTAGATAAAAAGTTATTTAAGAAATATTTAAGGCTGCATTCTAACAGCCAACATATTTAAAATGTCAAATAAATAAACAAATATTGATAAATATATTACAGTTTACATTTTGTAACTCCTTGAAAAAAAACTCCTCGATGACTGAAATACATGACTCATCATATTTAGCTATAAGAGAGGTCAACCCTAGATTCTGGTGTAGGCCTAATATAGGTCAACTTCATATCAGAACCGGTAGACAAGCTGTCTTTGAGCGGTTGCTCAGGTAATGGAACAGGTAGTCAGTTGGCCACAGAGTTAAACAGGCACTCAGGTAATGGAACAGGTAGCCAGTTGTCCAGAGGGTTAAACAGTCGCTCAGGTAATGGAACAGGTAGTCAGTTGGCCACAGAGTTAAACAGGCACTCAGGTAATGAAACAGGTAGCCAGTTGTCCAGAGGGTTAAACAGTCGCTCAGGTAATGGAACAGGTAGACAGTTGGCCACAGAGTTAAACAGGCGTTCAGGTAATGGAACAGGTAGCAATTTGGCCACAAAGTTAAACAGTTGCTCAGGAAATGGAACAGGTAGACAGTTGGCCACAGAGTTAAACAAGCGTTCAGGTAATGGAAAAGGTAGGCAGTTGGCCACAGAGTTAAACATGAGCTCAGGTAATGGAACAGGTAGCCAGTTGACCACAGAGTTAAACAGTTGCTCAGGTAATGAAAAGATAGCCGCGGGCAAGTGTCGCCATGTTGGCCACAAGGAGAACTAGCTCAAGTTTACCAGTGTTGCTGAAAGTTGCCTCCCACACTGAGAAAGGTTTCACTACCTTTATGAGGGCTGGGTTACAAGGACAAGACAGTATTGAAGTAACAAGAGTAGCGAAGGAGTGGCGAAAGAGAGATAATAAAGTGAGAGGGGAAAAAATAATGAGATGCTTGGAAATAAAGGGAGGCTAGGAGATAAGACTAAGTAAAAAAACTTATGAAATGAAAGGGGAAAGAGATAGAATAATAAACAAGAAAATATAATGAAATAAAATGTGTCGCAGAAACAGGAGTTTTATTAAAAGAAGAGAACATGAAATATTTGTTTGGATATAAAATGAGAATGAGAGTTGGGAGATTGAGACGGGAATTAATCTTGCGGTAGAATGGAGGGAGGTGGGAGTTAAGGGCAGCGTTTTTGTAGTTTTTAGAGAAAAACTTTCTTAGAACAAAATAAATCAAGTCATTTTCCAATAGAAACATACAATTTAATTTTATTCATATGGTAATATCAAAAGTTCTTGAATATCTGTCAATGTTGTCCCTGGAATTTAATGACAGTTTTTTTTCTGTTTATTTAAAAGTTTTTTTCATGCTGCTATTATCATGATAGATATTCAAGAACTGCTTGTCAACTTGTGACCAAAATTAAACGCTATTATTTGTGAAAAATTAATTTACCTTATGAATATATTCAGATGCTCTAAAATTCCCTCCCGCAAAGTTAAATTCCTGAAATTTTCTCTCGGGGAGGGTGAGAGGGTGTGTGTCACACTCACGGTGACAGATGGAACTCTAATCCACCCCCATTTATGAAACCCAAATGGGCGCCCTTTACTGCACCTATCGCTGCCAATACAAATAGCCTACAGAAAATCCTCCCCACTAGTAATAAGTTCTCTGAGCCATTAGCAATATTCAACACGCCTTAACGTGGTTCCTTTTTCTTTCGGTTATTGCACTGATGGTAGTATTAAAGGTGTGAAAATATAAGCAACCTGCGTGCGTTGCTATACGACACCTTCACTTGCTGTGACCATTTACGAACAAACTCATTTAGATTTTGCATAATGCGATCCTTTGTTAATAATCGTGACTTGCCGGATCTCGTTGTGTACTTCACCGAACCCAGTTTTACGATATTTATAAAATTAATCGTCACACTGCGTTGCGATTATGGTTAGTCAGTATTGGGGAAACTTTTTCCATATGTTTATGTTTCGTTTCTTCCATATTCTCACCTGCTCTACGAAGTATCTGTTCCATTGAAACGATTGAGCTCAAGTGATAAAAAAGATTTTTAATGGTAACACTCTTGGTTTGACTAATATTCGTTCGGAGAAACAGTGTCTACAACTATCCGATAGAGGGCAGGGTGGATAGTAAGGGAGGATGAATGGTCATTGTACAACTCTAAAGTCACGTAAGCCATTTTTAATAATAGTAATAATAATAAAAACTAAGAAGTGGGCAGTTCTTTGTTTAGCACCGCGTCTTAATAACCCGTTCGGGCTATGCGCTTAAGTAATAATTACGTTGATGGTTTTAGGGATAAGGAAGGCTTAATTTAGAAGAAGTGCACCTGAATTTGCGTGGAGGGAGTGTGTAAAACTTTTTTTTTTAAACACTCTCAGTACACCCGACATGAATTAGAACCTCAATCTCCCCGTCATCCACAGTCTAGTCTACTGCGAGAGTAGCGCGTTAGACCATGCGGCCACCAAAGCAGGAAAGTGGGCAGTTATACCGTCCGTAATCCAGATACACCTTTGGTTCACCCTGTATATATTAAAAAATAATAAGAGAAGCTAACTTCAAAAGAAAGACCGTGAAAGACCGAAGTTATAAAAAGAAATGATCGTCGAAAGAAAACAAGATATAATCCTATACGATGATATACGTTATAATTTCTTTATTACGTTAGTTAGGGATAACGGACGTTAAAAATAGCTTGCAGCACACTAACGGTATGAGCTATCTCGGAAAACAGACTTTTCACGTTTGCCCTTTCAACCGTTTTGCATCACATTTTAGTTCCCAATGTTTAAAGCTATTAATGGAATGAGACTACGTAGCCCACCGTTTCATCCCCCTCATGTTAGTGGGCGGCTAACCCCTATTTACGACTCGTCCCCCCCTCTTTCCTCTTTATCCCTCGTCTTCCCACACACGTATAGTCACACACAAAACCATGCTTCAGTTGAAGGCTGACCCGCCTCGGTGGCGTAGTTGTTTAACGCGCTTGCCGTGTTGAGCTCTCGACTGCTGAGGACGGGGAGATCGAGGTTCGAATCTCGGTCAGGTGAACTGGAGGTGGTTTTTCCTAAATTATTTTCCACCTCTCCCTCCACGCAAATGTGGGTTCACTTCCTCTAATTCAACCTTACCAATTCCTAATCCATTAGCGTAGTTAGTAATTAAAGCGTATAAACCGAACGGGTAGTAAGACGCGGTACTAAATATTATTATTATTATTATTATTATTATTATTATTATTATTATTATTATTATTAGTTGAAAGCTGAGAAAAAATAAAATGGTGAATGAAAAAGCTTATAGTTTTAATATTAATTAATTATATGCTTGGTTTTAAAATTGTATCAGTGGTCAAGGCTGCTTTCAACAAGAAGAGGATGCTACTGACTAGCAACTTGAAGCCTTGAGATGAGATATAAACTGGCGAATTACTACATATGGAGTTGAAACGTGGATCCTAAGAAGAAAGAAAACAGAAGGACTATTTGTAAAGTTTTAGGATGTGGTTCTGGAGGAATAAAAGAGGACAAAGTGGACTAAATGGTGATCAATAAAGATGTTCTAAAGAGAGGAAATGAAAAGAGAACCATTCTGCAGGTCAAGATATGAAGAAAGGTCAACTGTTTGGGTCACATTATGACAAGAAATGGCTTATTGAGTGAAGTCATGGAAGGTAAATTAGAAAGGCAAAGAGGACAGGAGGAGGACCACGAATGCAACTGAGGGATGACCTCAAACAACGAAAGTAGATTAATTTTAAGGAGCTAATAAAAGGAAATCGCTGTCAAACGTGCTAAAGGACTCAATTTGGACAAAAAACGTTTCGATGGCCGTATGGACTGACGCGCTACTATTGTAGTGGACTAGAGTGCTAATGACGGGAGATCGAGTTTCGAATCTCGGTCGGGTGACCTGAGGGTGTTTTATTTCAAAATAGTTTTCTATTATTTATCTCCACGCAAATTCGGGTACACTTCTTATAAATATAACCTTGCTTATCCCTAAAAAAAAAGTTTTGCTTGCGCTACATTGGGAAATGAATGGAATGGTTATTCATTTGAAATAAGTTTTTTTAGATTGGTTAACTTATTTTTTATTACTAGTTTCCTAGTTTTGTGATTCTTAA
This sequence comes from Timema cristinae, assembly GCA_039000515.1. Lineage (NCBI taxonomy): Eukaryota > Metazoa > Arthropoda > Insecta > Phasmatodea > Timematidae > Timema > Timema cristinae. The sequence continues at coordinate 67,057,270 of JBCFYV010000003.1, read as the reverse complement.
AACCCCTTGGTTTTTTTCCAAATGGTTTCTCACTCTCCCTCCACGCAATCGTGGGTACACTTTATCTAAATTAAATATTCCTCATTCCGTTAGCGTAATTAGCTTATATCTTTGTCTAGCCCTAACAGGCATGAGATGTGGTGTAAAAAATTATATTTAATTTAAATTAGGAGGCACTATTTCAAGAGATTAAATGAAACGGAAGTATTATTTAACTAGGCACCCGATCTAAGATTTGAACCTCTTTACAGACAATTCTTAGAAGCAAATCTTTAATTTCTGACCTAATCCAAAAGTAATAATACTTCAATCAGCAAACAATACCAAGATCTAATTTTTAAAAAACGTTTACCATTTACATAATAATTTATCAAATAAAAACAATCGCCGAAAAGGAAATTTGTTCTGTTATTAAATTTTAAAACAATTCCAATTATCCATAACACCAAATAATGAGTATGCAAACTAAAAATAAATGATGTATTAAATATCAAAGCTATTATTTTTAATTACCCTTATAATCGCATCTCAATATCTTATTCTTTAAATTTAAAAATGACACCTGCATACAAGAATCGAACCCGGGACCTCTGGCTTACTACTTCAATGGTCTAACCACTGTGCTATCCAGGAGTCGTCCCACGCTCAAGGTCACATTCTTCACTCAAATTTTAAGGCAGAGTCTGTGACGGACGTGCCAAAAAAATATGAGTGAAGAAATACCGTGGGAACGGGACGACTCAGTGGTTAGAACATTGGAATACTAAGTCAAAGGTCCCGGTTTCGATTCTAGTGTGCAGATGTCAATTTTAAATTTAAATAAAATAAATATAAATGTTACTACGCACAACGCAGACTTTCTCATTCCTTTACCTTAAGGTGGAGATATTAAGGTTACTTAAAACTCTTTAAGATATGTGAAACGAGATAGGCCTAATATACATTGTTACAGGAACATAATGGAATAAAGAGAATCACATTATACCAAATATCATAGCTGATATAATATACACTGTTACAGAAACATAATGATAAAAGAGGGACCTATCGGTCCTCTAAAGAGCATAGCAATCAACTTGTTTCACAAACCTCCATTAAAGTATATTTTCTTATACCTAGGAAATTATTGGTTTAAAACAAAATATGCTTTGATTAAAAGATTCTTATTATAATAACCATACAACTTTTCAATTGATTATTATAAGATATTTCATATCTAAACTATTTGTGAAGATATGTTAAAACATGATGTAAAATGCTCTTTAAGTCTAATTCCCACAAAAATAAAATGTGCGATATTGTTTGTAAGTTTAAGCCGTGCCTAGATACGAAATTTAATAAAAAGTCGTTTAAAGCTTATTTCAAGAAAATCAATCTTTTCTGCCTTAAGTAAACAACACTTAATTTTAAGGTTGGATATCTAATTACAAAAACGGCTTTGGAGGACATATGAAAACCTTTATGTTCAGCTTTGTACACATTTTTGGTCAGGTAAGGAAAATTGTTACGGCTCTAGACCGAAACACAGATTGACCTGACTGACTGACTTGATTGACCTGACTGAACTGACCTAACCGAATTAATTGACTGGCATACTTGACTGACCTGACTGAGCTGACTGATTTGACTGACCGATCTGATTGACTTAATTGACTGACAGACTTGACTGACCTGACTGACCGATCTGATTGACTTAATTGAATGACAGACTTGACTGACCTGACTGGACTGACCTGACCAACCTGATTGACCGACCTGACTGAATTTAATTGACTGATCTGACTGACCTGACCAGTACTTGACTGAATTGGACTGACACAACCTGGACTGTACTGAATTGGACTGACTTTACCTGACCTGGACTGCCCTCAGTGACCTGACTGATGACTGTACTGACCTGACCGACAGACCGGAGGCATCGTGAACATAACTATCTCGGGTTTAGATGGTCATGAAACCTAGATATCAATCAAAATCTCAAACTTAATCTATTTTTTATCGATCACAATACTTCATCTCTCCAGGGTACCGCTAGAAAGTAAAAGGATACAAAGGACAATTAAATACTGAATCAATAATTTTAAAAAAATATTTCTCAAGGAAACTGTTTTCCTTTCAGAACAAAGACAAATATCTTGTTGCGGTCCTTCTTGTCTTTGTAGTCTTTTGGTGGGGAGGTATTTGTAACAACCGGATATATATATAAAAAAAGTTTCTTGACTTGTTTGTATAAGCTACCCTTCTTCCAAAAGATTGTTTTTTTTATTATTTATTTTACAAACAAAACAAAGAACCGAGATGAAATAAATCTCAAATAAAACATCATTTTCTCCTAGCGTAATTCATTCCTCCCCCCCCACCCTCACACTTCTGTCTAAAGATAGCTCGGAAATATGAGCCCTAGGCCAACAAAAGAGCACTCGGCAAATAACAAATTAGATTTCGTCTTGGAGAACACCCGAATCAGAAATCTTCTTTCCCCTTTTCCCTTTGGAAACAACTTGTGGACTGTGAGGAAAGGAAATCAAACCATGTTTCACAGATTCACGGTTTAATTTTTCTTTAACTTCGCGTCTTACTACCCGTTCGAGTTATACGATTATGTACTAATTACACTAATGGTTTTAGGGAATAGGAAGGTTATATTCAGAGGAATTGTACCCACACTTGCGTGGAGAGAGAGAGAGAATGCAGAAAACCATCGTGGAAAAACCATCCTCAGTACACCTGACTAAGATTCAAATCCAAATTTCCCCATCATCGGCAGTCTAGTCCAACACGAGAGTTGCGCGTTAGATCACGTGGTCACCAAAGCGGGTCTGGTTTTAATATATTCTTTATTAAATATTTGGTCCCACTGCGTCTTATTATCTATTTGGACCATACACATTTAATTATGGTAACACCCACTTCGGTGGACGCGTGGTCTAAGGCGCAATTCTCGTGTTAGACTAGACTGCCGATGATGGGGAGATCAAGGTTTGAATCTCGGTCAGTTGTACCGAGGATGGTTTTCCAATAACTGTTTACCGCTCTCCCTCCACACAAATGTGGATACACTTCCTATAAATATAACTTTCTTCATCCCTAAAACTATTTTGCGTAATTAGTTCATAAACGTATAGGTCGAACGGGTAGTAAGACCTGGTGCTATAATAAATTATAATAATAGAAGATAAAGAGAAGTACAATTTAGAATAAATGTTACATACGTGAAGAGAAAGTGAGAAACAATTTATTAAATAAAACATTACCTCACTATCCAGCCGGGATTTGAACCCCAAAATTCATAAAATATAAAAACTAGACTAGATGAATCTGAAATTCGCTTGACCTGCCCTCCATTTTATTTTGAGTTTGTTTTTTGAAACGAATAATTGATATGGTTTGAATTAGTTAAGAAATTTCATTTTTGTATATTTATTATTGAAATATATTTAATGAGATTTCCAGAATGTTTATTAATTTTAAAGAAATACTTCAACATTTTTGTAAATTCAAACAAAACTTTTTTTTTAGATATTTAAACTTTTTTAACTTTGTGTTTGAAAGCTCAAAGTAAAGTTAATGTTATGTTTAAATAATGTCTTCTAAGTTATTAATAACTTTTTACCCTTCAAACATATATTTTTATATCGAAATATACTTGATTGATATTTAACAATTAATTTTTAGATACATGTTAAAGTTTTAGTCATAACCACTAATCAAAATAAAAAATAAAGTTAAAATACAACGAAGAAATAAAACAATTTCTTAGTTGATTTAAAAAAAAAAGGTAATAATCAGCCATGAATATTAACTATCTTAGTGATATTACTCAATAAACATATATAAATTTGAAGCTAGGTTATAAACGATAAAGTAATATAAATTTTTATGTCTGTTTCTTTGTTACAGATGTTCGTGAGGCTCTATCAAAAAAAATAATTCAAAACAAGAAAATAAATCATGACCTTGAGAAATAAGTGAAGAAATACGGATGCGTTATACGCTTAAGTGTGCTTTGACGAAAGTGTGTTAGATGTTGGCTCTACGAAACAACATTCAATATTAAACTTTGCTCTCTTTTGGTTTCTCCCAAAGTAATGGGTAGATCAAATAATAAAAATATATCTTCCACGTGATGCTCGGGAAATTAAATCAAATAAGGTGAAAAGTTTACTAGAAATACATTTAGAAGAGAGAACATTTTATTTTCTCTCTTGAGAGTAATAGAAAAAATATACTTATACTTTAGTGTTTAAAATGGCTTTTTACATTGAAGAATAAGTCTAGTGTATAATCAAAGTAATTACACAGTTGTGCTAAAAAAAAGTTAATACGCGAATTCGCTTCAATTTAATAAAAGAATAAAATAAATAAAAAATACGGGTACATTTTGTTTTGACCTTTCAAAATCACGCGATTTTATATGAATGACTTATTTGATTTTCTTAAGAAGGGAATTTTAGAAAATTTTAACTTTTTTTTTTAGACACTTATAACATTTTGCTATATTATTAGTGCTATTTTATGAGTAGGCCTATTGATAAAATATATCAAAAGTGACAGTTGCAGATAACATGATTTTATGTGCGGATACGTGAAATTAGATCTTCTTGCTGATGCAATAAGGTTCTTTCTGTGAAAATTGAAATATACTTTATTTTACTTTATTTTTATTTTTAATGTGATGGGAAAAATAATTATTTAAAGTGAAGGCATACGCTTCTTTTAACTAAGTTAAATGACATTGTACGTGGGACACGCTGTTTGAACGTTTGGGACTTCCCCCTTTTCGCCTAGAGGGCATGACACGAATAGAGCACACGTAATCGATCAACGACGGACGATGACGAGAAACCCATTAAACTCGGCGTCATTAGAGGAGGCGTCCCTTAAAGGTAATGTGTGTTTAAACGACGGTCATCTACATCCTAAATGACATCCTTTAACGAGTCTTTAAGCTATCGTCACCTCATGTGAATACTTTGCGGGTCAAGAATTAATAGGAAGGTCATTTTGGTCACAGCTCTTTTTCTTTTTTTATTCTTCTGAAGCAGGCACACCCCTTGTTGGGTCATCAGGATGGACTGGCCGTAGATGGAAAATGCCGTCCTGCCGACTGGCTCACCTAAGAGGCAGGTAAACACATAACGACAAGTGAAATATAGCTTTTGTTTGTCAGCGAGTTTGTTGGTATGGAACATATATTTTACAAACTGATTCACATCGAGAAAATACAAATCTTCCAGAACATAAACGGATAAAGTGATTTGAAGATAGAACAATACACATAAAAACAAATTATCTTATCGACAGTGAAATGAATTGGTAAAAAGTGAACTAAGCCTGAAGGTTGAAATCAAATTTATGTCCCCGTTTCAAGTAAGAAAATAAATCCTTTTTTTTAAACACGTTTTGAGCTAGCAGAGGTAAGAAAAAGGTTGTTTGATTCTAATCGAGAATATAACTTTTTTTTTCTGGCAATGAAATGTCACTACTGTTAGCAAAGGGGTAGTATTTTATTTAATAAGAGTTTAGCAATTTTTTTTAAAGCAACGATTTTAAGAAAATAAGCGAAACCATCACAGGGAATTACAATTGATTAAATTTATTTTTAAAAACTACTTTTACTTTAATGAGGTAGACATTCTTCATAATTCGTCGAAAGTTTCCAAGATGGTCATAGGAAGATACCATATTCTATTCCCGCGATTTCATCGCTAGAGAGATCCAAAATGGCTACCGTGACTCGCGGAAGCAGAGAGCGCGACCAGACGAGGTGTTAGCGAGAATACTTAGGGAGTCTATGGAGGGGGACGAAGACGCTTCGACCACCACTGACGACGAAGTCAATGACGAAGAGAATAAGGGAGGCGACACGCCTTCGACGACGAACGATGGTGGCTTCGGCGCCGGAATCGTGCCGAAAAGTCGCTCCGAGGAGGAAATCAACGAGTACTTGGAATCTCACCCCGAGGTAAGGCTGGGTGTATATTTCAGGTACAGCTAATAGCTAATAGAGAATAGTGCATAGCACTTAGTTCGCAATTCATAATAACAAAAATTACAACGCTTTATAGTGAAACATATTGATTAAAGTCTTACATAAATCGATTGTATTTTATTTAAAGAAATGGGTCTCGCCTCTTTGCTCTATTAGCTAAAGTATTAAGTCGATGTCCTGGAATTTAATGAAATTTTTTTCTCTTCATTTAAAAAGTTTGTCATCTTATGCCGCTATTCTCATGAGAGATATTCAACAACTGTTGATATCACAACGAGAAAAAAAATTAAATCTTAGGTTTCTATCGAAGAAATATTTGATTTATTTTATCATAAACAATGTTTTCCTATAACAACTGCAGAAACTCTGTTTCCAACATTCCCACCTTAATAACCACCCGCCTCGGTGGCGTAGTTAGCTAACGTGCTGGTATCGTGCTGAGCTAGACTGCCGAGAATGAGGAGATTGAGGTTCGAATCTCGGTCGGGTGAACTGGGGGTTCCTAAATGATTTTCCAATCTCCCTACACGAAAATGTGGGTTCAATTCCTCTAAATTCAACCTTCCCTATTTCTAGCCCTCTAGAGTAATTAGTATTTAAGCGTATAACCTAAATGGGTAGTAAGACGGGGTGCTAAATTAAATAACCAACGCGTTGAATGTATTATTCATATTTTAAATACATTCTGAGTAGATACAAGAAATCGATAAGTTAGCCTAACCTGTAGTCCGGCAATGAATCTATTCTGGTATTCAACGCGCTCGGATATCTTTGCAGGTGGTGGAGAGATGGCTGGTGGAACGTGCCGAATCGGAGGTGGTGCGCCAAATGGTGGCGGCCACCTCCAGAAGCGAGGGAGGCAGGAGCTCCTCGGTGGGCAGTCTGCAGCAAGACGAGCTCGGGGTGGCGTCATAGCCCGCAGCAAGAGGAACTCCGTCACCTCCGAGCTGTTCCAGATGTGGCTGGCCGCCTCCCCGGTCAAACGCGCCAAGTCTCCCAACAGGTGAGAATTACCTTCCACCCCCCCCCCCCTTTGTGCGACAACCGCTCAAGTCGCGACGCGAAGGTAATACTGGGTCCCAAGACAAGGAAACGATAGATACACAGCCTTACGAGAGATTCACTGCGCTCCTTGAGCTAGGTTGAATATTTGGACACTTGAGACCGCTAGTTGTAGTCCTCAGTGAAGACAGCACTTCACCCGCTTTGGTGGCCGCGTGGCGGGCGCTACTCTATCAGTAAACTAGACTGCTCGATTACGGGAACATCAAGGTTTGAATCTAGGTTTGGTGTACTGAGGGAGGTTTATTTGAAATAGTTTTCCACAATCCCTCCACGTAAATGCGGCTTTAGTTCATCTTAATATAACCTTATTAATCTCTAAAACCATTAGCAAAATTAGTACATAAGTGTATAACCCGAATGGTTAGTAAGCCGCGGTGCTAACACGATTTAAGTGGATGGGAGAAGAAGAATCACTTTCAAGATGCCAATGGATGACATAAAAAAAGGAGGGGGGACGGATATGTGTTGTTGATCCTTCGAGATATCTTGTTAATCTGCTGATAACGTTTTTCCTCTTCCGATGACGAATATAAACACTCACTATACTGTTTTCACCTATACAACGTTGATTTGCATTTCGAGATGAACTCATTTGAAGTCTCATAATTTAGATGAACATATAAATGTGGGTACACTTACTCAAAATATAACCTTCCTATTCCCTACAACAATTACCGTAATTAGTACTTAAACATATACCTCAGTAAACCCATATTGTTAGTGTTAGTTAAAAGGTGGATTAAAACATTTCCAGATAACTACTGCCCCCTCCCCCTACTCCCTAGCTCTTAGCACCTAACCCCTTCTCTTAACTCTTTATCTCTCTCTCTCTATCACTATATAGACATACGTTTTTACCGAGAACACATCAAATACCCATCATATTAAACATTTTTCACTCCCTCACATACTTACTCTGACTCCCATTTGAAGGGTAAAGGAAAAATATGAGGTAAATAACACTATACATATTTTTCAGTACAACAACTTTTATATCACAAACCTCATAAGGACCTCAGAAAACACCTTTATTAATTTAAATATGACAGAGGCCTCTTTTAACGATAATCTAAAATATATTCATTATAAAAGTCTCATGATTGTCTAACAGATGGCAGCACTAACTAAATTTTGAGTTTAAAATTGGATTCTCCCCCTTTTCCCCTGTACCTTTTATTTGTAAGATATTTGATATGTATTTCCTCTCCCTCTTAACCCCCACCCTCTTATTTCTTTTGCTTCGAGTAAAGTTATTCTCAGAAGAGCGTATAAAACAGGGTCGTAAGAGAAAGAAGGATGGTTGGAAGAGAAGACGAACATTTTCTTTTGTTGCTACAGTATTTTTACAGTTCACTGCTATATATAGTTTCTTTCCTCTCTAATATTAATAATATACCATCTTGAGAGTAAGCTTTTTTATATTTTTTTCAACTTTAATATTCTTCCCATATTCTTTCCACGCAAAAGTGTGATAAAGGCCTTAAATCTAAACACGCATCGATGGTCAAGTGGACAAAGACCTCTTTTTGGTCGGTTACTGGAAGTTTAGGGATCTAATTCCGGCAGGGTCTACTAGAAATTACGGCACCTTAGCCATGTCGGTAGCGTTTCTGTCTAGTGAGCTAAGGGCCCCCTGGTTTGATTCCCGGCATGGCATTTCACGGTGACAATTTAATGGCTGGGGGGATGGTTGTTGTGTTTGTTTTAGGTTTAAATTAATTCATCGTGTGTTAAGTTGGTTCAAAAAGTACATGATATATAGCTCAAATAATAATTTAAAAATATTCTGAGGAAAGTTTTTACTAAATGGTTTTCCACGTCTCTTCTATATACACGCGGACACATTTATTCAAAATTATACTTTAACCATCCCTACTTTATTAGTGTAAATATACAGACAGCCAGGTGGAAGAAATTGTCCTCAGTGGTCTTGGGGTAGATATCAGGGTTGGAATCCCTGTCGCGTCTACTGAGGATAGTTTTTCTTAAATTGTTTTCCACTCTCCTTCTATGCGAATGTAAGTAGATTGCCTTTAAAAGGTTTATTTTCTTATTCCTACCCCATTAGAGTAATTATCATATATGTGTACAATCTGAACAGGTAGAAAGATGCATCGATAAAAATATATAGATATACTAGTGGACCCGACAGACGTTGTCCTGCCCGAACGTTGGCTTTTCGTTTGGGTGGCATAATTGATTTCGATAATAAAACAAACACTATGTGATCATCACAATTACAAATTCACAATGAACTCCAATTAGTGAGTTACACAAATATTAAAAATTCAGGGTTTGTCAAGACAACATACAAAATAAAACATCTTTTCTTTCCTCAAAATCAACTATATTGAGACAATAGTAAATTACAAATATTTTGTTTCACAGTAATGAAAATGCTTTCCCATTCCGTCTCTCTGTTTCTGAAACTAATAAATTTTACTTAGAATAGGAACTGCTAGACACTTATACATACATGGTATCCATTATTAAAAATAATAATATATGGAATAGTGATCCCAACAATTTTTGGAATTTCGCCCACAACTCCACAAATATCAGCTGTATCGAAAAAAATTGCGAAGCTTGCTTACAAATTTTTATGCCGGGTACTGCTAATTTTATTTTATTGACGTACCTTCAAATATGACAAGTGTCAAATTACTTTTTAATTGTTTCTATTTTCATAGTGCAAAACATATACTGTTTTGGGCCTAGAAACTTTACGGGCTTAAGCAGAACAACTTACCTATATACGTACTATCTAAATAGTATATACTTGTTGTACGAAGTACATACTATTTCGATGGTACGTACAGTCAGCTGCATAGAAACCTCTCCCCCTCTTATACCTAAGGTTGTGATATTATAAAAACGGTCCGACAAAATCAATAAAGCTAGTTTTGTTTTTTTCTTAATGCGAGTTGATGAACAATGTTTTTCGTATAATCCCTGAGGTGTATAAATGAACAGATTGATGTGTAATCTAGTTAATCAACGATATTAATTTTTGTTTGAAGACACGTGCAGTGATATCATGGCGATGCATTGCTGTTTGACCTGACAATAACAAAATTTTAATTTCATCTCAGTTAGGATTGCACGTAAATGTAATGAACAAATCTGGTCGGCCGCACGCGCGCACGAAAGTCATGGCATCTTGAATGTATTCTTGCATATGACGCGGCTACCAATATATGATGATGAAAGAATATATGCGGTAACGATGTCGTTGCTATTATTGGTTCCATCAACGTTACCGACGTTACCGACAATAGGATCACGAAAATGAATTTATTCCGCAGAACGCAGCTTCACTTGATTATACTTGATGTACCGTAATCGCTCGCTTTCAATTCTCGCATACATATCAACGATGTATTGATGAAACAGCTGGAGGCATCAGAGAATGTTGTTGTCTTCATTGGCACGAATCATCAACCGATATGCGTAGAAGTTCATCGCGCTCACTTTCTTGTTGGTTTCTGCACCAGCAAAGTAAAAATATAAATAAGACAAAAATAAATTAATCTTACAGAAAAAGAAAAAGTAAATAATATGTAGATTGTACCTGTCACTGGATTTATTTGTTTGATGTTAAAATTATATCCATCTTCTCCTTCCCAAAATATCAACGAATATTTCAAAGCGTCGTAAGAACGATGACTGTCTTGAATTGTGTGAACCGTGTTATCTCTGTGTTGGATCCGTATATCTCGACGTTCATATGCGTCGCCAACCATAACAACTGCAACTTCATTAACGGTGTATGAACTGTATCGGCCCGCATGCTCTCCAAATGGTACTTTGTCTGCTTTATTGACGATCATGTAGTTGTCGTTTTGCAGTCTGTTTGAAACGGTATAAAACAACTGGACCAACTGGTTGTGATTTCGCAAAATCGGTTCCAAAGTCGCCACAATTTCTCGCTCCTCCATCTGCTCGATGTGGTTGTACTGGCAGCGTGCGTTTATTTGTTGCTCCTCATCGCCCATGAATTAGATTTGCAAGAATTTTGGATCGGCATCAGGCATTGAGATTAAAGAACCTATTTGATTATATACTTGGCCCTGAATCTTAAACGTTGATTCAAAATTGCGACCATCCTCATTCTGAACGATTTTTGTTGCTCCAAATGATGTAATTTGGAAGCAAGAATTGAATTTGTGAATTTTACGCGAAAACAATTTTGATTGAGGTGTGGCTCCAGCTAATTGTGTTTTCAATGGTTCTGGCGGCGAATTCAATGGTGGAAGTACAACTTTTCCAGACGCGCAGCAGAAACCGGCCGATTCACCTTTGTATTTGAATGCATGGCAGATTAGCATTCTTTGTCCATAGCACCGCTGACAATTTGTGAATGTGACGAATAGTCAATGTCCGACTCATATTCGGACGCAAGACGGAGAAGTGATGCACGTGTTAATGCACGATGTACTTGCAGGCGCTGTGGTTCATGTGCTCTGTGTGCGTCAGTGGCTCGTTGACGCGCCTGTCTTTGTCTCAATGCATTAGCTCGAAGGCGTTGCGTTGCGTTGCTGTTGACTTTCATTTGCACGTGGGTTTGCAACCTGGACTTTTAAATTTGCATTGTCTGTCAATTGATCTTCTGCCATTCGATTTATCCGACAGGTGTGGACTATTTGTGAATTCTGTGTACGTCGACCAATATTTCCTTCTCTTCCACGAAGACGTGGCATTGTTCTATAATAAACACACAACACCTAAATATAAGCAACTTATATTTGAATTATATGGATTACATGTTTTTTTTTTCGATGAAACGTTTAACACTCCGTAAATTTTATAAAATCATGACACAAATAAGCACTTAAAATAAAAATTTGCACGTTAGATTGATTGTCATTGAATACGCATGTATATAATTTAAATTTATGGAAGACCATGTAAGATATTCACTTCAACACAGCACCTTACACATTTTCCCAATGTATGTATTTGAGTACACTTGATGAAAAATACACTCAATAGTCACGCGATTGTGATACATGGATTATCGAAACACATCGTACAGAAATTGAAATGTCAAAACAATGCCAAGCCACGACGCAAGAGACTTGCGCATGTATTGATGCGTACGTCAAATACCACAGAATTCGAAATCAATGCCACCTATTGGTACACAAATATAACTATGAATTATTCTCAGAAGTTCAATTATTCTCTATTCAGAAGGTTTTAACGGTCAATTATTCATATTATATTCATTATTATAAATATTGAGGGGGAGGGGGGGGAGTGAAATTGTGAGGTTACATGTTCTGATATGCAAAAAATCTTTAAAAAAAAATCCCCTCAAATAAATTCCCTAAAAAATAAAAATAAATCCTAGAACCCGATTGCAGCGTCACCTACCAGGTTCAATTGTGAATCAAAACCATCCATGGACCCACACAAACACACACAAAAAATTTCATCAAAATCGGTCCAGACGTTTAGGAGGAGTTCAGTGACATACACACGTACAGAAGAATTATATATATTAAGATAATTGTATTAATTTATTAGACATCATAATCCACTGATATCCACTTTTATACTATATAATTAAATACAAACTACCCACAAGCCCTAAAAACGAGAGTAACCTATATACAATTAAATGGTACGGTGCCCCGCACAAAAAGTCTCCCATTTTTAACATAAAATAGACATTTATTAAAAACTAGTAAGATTTGTGAAATGAAATAATAGGTCTCTACATCATTGTAGAAATGTTACATCAAAGATCATAAATGAAATAATATACACTGAAACTTACTCTATGGCATTAGGAACTAGGAACACTGTTACAGAAACATTAAGAAAATAAAAACATCTTTGCCCATTAAAGAGCATAAGAATCAAATTCATTTTCAAAGACCTGAATTAAAAAATTAGATGTATTTGATTATAGCTCAGAAATTATCGGTTTTATAAAAATAAATTTCTAATAAAAGATTTTTTTTATATATAGTTGTACTACAGTTTTACAATGATAAGTTAATACATATCTCAAATAGTTGGGGATAAATTATGAAAATTGGAAAATTTCCCTTTTTTAAAGTACCCTGAAAGTAATTTTCATGAGAAAATTAGAATTGCCATCTAGTTTATAATAATAATAATAACAACCACTGGCTAGATATAAAATTTCATCAAAATTGTTTGAGCGAATTTTGAGAATTTTTCTTCTTCTCCTTTTACCCTTCAGTAAACTACCCTAAAATTTAGGGTTAGATATTTAATTCCAAAAATCCTTCGGGGGGACCTTATGAAAACCTCATATACCAAGTTTTAGTCAAATCGTTAAAATGGTTTCGGGCCTAACCCGGGGTACAGACAAATAGAGGCATTGCAAAAACTACTTTTTTGGTTTCAGGGAGGGAAACGTCGAGATTAATCAACATTTCAAGTCCTTTTTTTTTTTTTTTTGTACGATCATAGGTCCGAGGTGTCGAGAGAAAGTAGAAACCTCAAGCCTAAATGATGTAAACTAATTTTTCATCATTAATGTAATTTAATTGATTTTTTTTCCAATTAGTAGCTAAGCATGTTGTCAAATCAGTCGCATATGTAACGGAAATATGTGACATACGTAACAGTCTATTCATTCCTGTTACAACTAAATGTCACGAAAACTCATCGCGTAGCTAAACATGAACGAACGTAATAATATTATTCTAGCTAGATAGCGCGCTGCTAAACTAATCAAACGCTTTGTTTTTCCACCGCTCTGTGGAAGCCGAGTTGATGGAAGTAAGGGATTGCCAACTTTTGTTAACCAAATTTAAATGTCGATTTGGTCGCTACGTTATTCGCTTCGAGGAATATCGGTGAAACCTTATCAAGTCACAGTTTAAAACCTCAATGCGATTATAACTGGACATTTTAGGTCCGTAACATTTTCATAGAAATTCCTTGGAATAGAAACAATTGAAACGACTTAAAACCATAGAAAGAAAATTTTACATTTCAAATTTGAATAAAACTAAAATAAATGGATACAACTTTGATAAAATAAATGAGCTGTTTAGTAATAAAATAGGGGCTAAGTGTAAGAAAACGCACTGGTCTTAGCTTCGCCCAAATAAAGATCAGATTAATATTATTATTACTACTTTTATTGCTATAGAAACTTTTTATGTTTGCTCTTTTCATTTAAAAATAAGTTGAAATAGATTGTTTTAGTACCGCGTCCTACTACACGTTCAGGTTAAACACCCATATACAAATTACACTAATGTGGTAGGGATTAGGTAAGCTTAATTTAGAGGAAGTGTACCCGCATTTGCGTTGAAAGAGTGGAAAACCATTTAGGGAAAACCATCTTCAGTGCACCCTATCGGGATCGAACCCCAATCTTTTCATCTTCAGCAGTCTAATCCAACACCAGAGTAGCGCGTTAGACCATGCAGTTACCGAAGCAGTTTTTATATTAAAACATTTTTCTGTCCAAAATATATCAAATATTGGTCCGGTAGAAACCTAGAGTTTAATTTTCTTCACATGGTGATATCAACAGTTGTTGAATATTTGTAATGAGCATAGAGGCATTATATGACAAACTTTTTAAATGAAGAAAAAAATTTGTAATTAAATTCCAGGACACCCTTGACAGATATTCAACAACTGTTGTTATCACCTCGTGGAGAAAATTAAACTATATGTTTGTGCCGAAGCAATATTTAATTTATTTTAACACAAAAAAAAAGTTGATATAAAAACCACCAAAACACTTACATCCTCACCTTAAAGCTTTGCCTACACCTATCGAACTATTATTATTATTATTATTATTATTATTATTATTATTATTATTATTATTATTATTATTATAACCACGTCTTACTACCCGTTTGGGTTACACGCACTTACGCTAATGTGTAATGGTAGGGTGATCGTGATATGAAATGGAGGACCTACAGTTTAACGTGAAATCCGAACCACGGCGGAGGCCTGGCATTCCACACATTCACAAGTTGTGATTAATACACGTCTTGTCAGAGGTGAAGGAAGGGTTCGGCAATCAGATAAATCTGTGCTGGGACGGAGGATTGAACCCCGGACCCTCAGTATTATCCAATATTTCTATGTATGAATTTAAACCTACTCTTATCTTTGGACCAACGGCGCTAAACCAAATTTTGTTGAGGACCTACATCAATATATTCAATTATATTTTTTATTCCACGGTGTGAGACCATAAGCGAGCCATACCGACCGAGCGGCCGCCGTTGGTGATTATGGTGCCAACATTTGCAGATAGGGGGTGTCATGGCGTCCGGCCGTTAATCTCAATTTACTAGACCGGAGCCATTACTTCCATATTCATTTGTCCACAAGAGTCTGAGTTTGACCCCGTCACAAACCCACTGCTTCACATATACATTTTGAATGAATACATTTATTTATTTACTGTTTAATTTAAATAAGTAGAACTTTAATGAACACGTTGATATTATTTCTACAACAATATTAAATAGAATCTTCTACATTGTTTGTTTTATAACCACTAACTGGGCAAAGTAGTTTTATACAACAACAATATAACTTTAAAAAGAAAAAAAATGCAACTTTTACAACTAATAATACAGCGAGATAAATTATTATTTATATTTTCAAACCGACAACAACGTAACGTGTACATTTTCTTTTAATTTATATATTTACGTAGGTTGTGATAGTATTGATAGCTATCAAAAGTTTCTGAGGTAGCCACGAAATGTATTGCGGGTTTACTCAGGGCAACAATTTTATTTGCTTAAAACAGACAGAAAAAAAACCTCTTGGTTTTATTTATTTCGACTCGGTTTTAAAAGAATTTAAAAAAATATAAATGTAATCAAAAATTTAAAATGTCATCTTTTCATGTGTGTAAGTAAACAGGGGTTACACTAATTTTAAAATTTCAACCCTCTGCTTGTTTTAGATATCACGCAACGTTCGTGATAGATATACAAACTCCTAATTTTATTAGTACAGTTAGTAAATGTTCCGTACAAAGTTTCAATATAAAATATTTTCTCACAATGATAAAAAACTAAGTTAAAGACAAATAGGTAGAAGAGGAGATAGATAAAATGTTTCCTAATGGAATCACAACTAGAAAAAAAAAGTGAGCTTGAATATAAAGTGTTGGTTCTATCGATTTATTACTTTCAGAAAACTAGGGCGTGACAAATATAGCAGTTTACGATCTGAAAACAAAGCTAAGCTATACCAAAATCTATTATTCTGACCTTTATTTAGTTTCCAATATATATTTTCCACATACGTATGGCTTAATAGCGTGCATCACATGCCAATAAACTGTGTGGTACAACCGGCTAGAAATAGTAAATTTACACGAACACTTTTGCACGTGGATCATTCATTTCTGATTAAACATTAATGAAGATAAAGTTTTAATAGAAGTTCATAATACCGAACAGTGTTGAAATATTAAATTATATTTGGATAAAAACTGCATTGAAAAACCGGTTTTCGACTATTTTAGGATGGCTTCACAGATAAGCACTGTGCACAAATCTTCATTTCGTCTTAAAGGGACATCCTGTAGTTTATTAACAAGAAACTTTGTCTTTCTAAAATAAGGCAGCCCGTTCAATGGACCGAGTTTATAATAATTCTGCCCACAGAGTTGAACTTTGGAGTTTCAAGAAAGGACAGCACATTAAATATTGAATGTCCTAACTTTAAAAAAAATATATATTCTTATGTTTTTATGTTTTAAAAACACGTGTATGCCACATTTTATTGCCACCCTGTATATTATTAGTGACGGTTTCAGATCACATAATGTGACGTTATTTCCTTGAAAGGTAGCAAACTTACCTTGAGTTATTCCACTATGGCGTAGTTTTTAAAAATAGGGCCATAGTGTAGTCTGTCAGGGTAAATTGAGCTGTACTTGAGAATAAATATAGTACATTTTTTAGCTGTCAAATATGGACGACCATTGAAAATTGTACTGTATGTAGTCACTCCTGCCGATGAAAAATATCATTGAGTAAAAAGATGTAGCTTTAAAAAAAACGTATTTAATTTCCACCATGGAATACATTTTCTTGGGGGACAAAGGTTAATGCCACTAACTAGCGTTGATTTCCTCTCGATATTCTCTGACGGATTCATCTTGTATATTATTCTCGCTGACATTTCCGTGACGCTCAACCGCGTGAAAGGGCTTCGCAGAACTAGGGGAAGCCGGAGGAAATTGCAAACCATCTCCGGAATGGGGTGTTGAGGGTGTGTGTGGGAAGGGGGGGGGTTGCTTCGGTTCCGATGAGGTTTTTATGATGTCCTCACCTTAAGGTCATCGATTTCCTGTTGCTTGATTGCTTTATTTCCATTTGAGAGATGTCCTTATTACTTGGTTGACCCTCTTTATGCTCTGTTCCACTTTATAAGATAACTATATTAATATTCTCCACAGTCCTTATTAGCTAATATTTCTCTCACAGTTTGCTTTACTTAATTTAATGGTCCTCTTTATGGTCTATTCCGTTTTAAAAGCTATCTGTATTTCTATTCTCCATTTCCCTTACTAGCTGTTATTTGTGTCACATTTTGCTTGATTTCCTTCTTTGGAGGTGACCTGGTGGTCTAGGGGTAAGGTGTTGTCAGACTTCTGTGTTGGGAGTCCGGGGTTCAATCCTCGGTCCCAGCACAGATTTATCTGATTACGAAACCCTTCCTTCACCTCTGACAAGACGTGTATTAATCACAACTTGTGAATGTATGGAATGCCAGGCCTCCACCGTGGTTCGTATCCCACATTAAACTGTAGGACCTTCATTTCATCTCACAATCACCCTGACATTACACATAAGCGTAAGTGAGTATAACCCGAACGGGTAGTAAGACGCGGTGCTGATAGTAATAATAATAATCCTTCTTTGGACTTATTTATATTTTCTTTACCCTAATTTTTTTCCTATCGGCTATTTCCATTATATTTTGGTTTATTTAATTCTATGGCTTTTTCTTCAGCTTTAAAATCTATTTATATTTCGCTTCTTCATTTCTCTTCTTTGATGTTCTTTCTGTCACAATTTTCTTTACTTCCTTCCACACATTATCTTATATTTTCCTTTTGCTTACGTCTCCAGTTATCTTTTAACAATTTTTACTATTCTCTTCTTCCAAATATTTTTCTATTTTTTAACACATTTTCCTTGTTTATATTCCTTACTTACTTCTATTTACATTAGTAATATTTAATTTATGTTACTAACTACACTTTATTCTGAATTTCTTTTGTCTAACTTTCTGTCTTTGCCTTTTTGATTAGTTCTTCTATCTGTGTTCATCATTTATATTTATATATTTTACCTTTGACTTAATATATTATCAACATAATCTATTTGTTTTCTTCCTATAAACTTTACTTCATATAATATTTGTGCCTTCTTCCCGATTAATATGCGTTTATTCTAATTGCTTTATTTAATGTTGGTAGAATATTTCTGGAAAATGTCAGCAGTTTTGTTTAGTTTGTTTTGTAATATTCATGGAAGAATACCGGCAGTTTTGTTTAGTTTGTTTTGTAATATTCACTAAAGAATACCGGCAGTTTTGTTTAGTTTGTTTTGTAATATTCACTAAAGAATACCGGCAGTTTTGTTTAGTTTGTTTTGTAATATTCACGGAAGAATACCGGCAGTTTTATCTACTCAATTTTGTAATCTTGGTAGAATATTTCGAGAATATTCCATCAATATATTTTTTCTTTTGTTGTTGTTGTATTAGTGAAGTGTTGCGCAAAAATGAACATAATTATTTTAATTTTTTCGATGTTTGTAATATTGCGGAAAAAACCTAGCAAAACCTATCACCTTGAAATTACTTTTTCACCTTTTAAAAAAAAATGTTGTTAGAATAATGTTTCAAAGGGGAAGATCAACTAGTTTCGTTAATTTATTTTGCTCTTTGTAATGTTGGTGTAAATTCTCTGTAAAATCCGAACAGTTTAGTTACATTTTACTTTCGCTTTTTATTGTTTTTGTAGAATGTTTGAGGGGTGGGAGGGGGGAGGAGAATTGCTGTTTGATTTTTCAAACTTTTGTAATGTTATTGAAGAGTTGCGGGTAAAAATACGACTGTTACTTTAATTTATTAGTCCGCGCCCATCCTGGGTTTACTAATGAATATTGTATAACGCCTCAATATTCTTTTCGTGGTAAAAGTCTACGTTGAAATTCTAGTTGATTAAAATTCCCTCTTCCCTTATTCCCCATCCCCTTCTTTTAAAAAAAAAATTGGAAACATGTCTATCATACCCTCCCCTCTTTTGATAACACAGTTCATGTATTAGCAATATAGCCTACTCTTTGTGATTTCTAATGGTTTTTTTTTTAATAATTCATTTTGCTCAAAATGCGAATATACTTTTGTGTACTGCTAAACTAAAAATAAAATAAGCAAGATTCAATTTTTTTTTTAAAGTAGACTACCTTTGATGACAAAGTAAATTCTTGTCAAACATCCAATGATAACCTTTTAAAAATTACACTTGCTGGTTTGATCGTATGTAGGTTCAATTATATATTACTGCTACACAGACGTAAAACATCAATCAAAGGTATTTTTTTATTGGAGTTTTTAAAATACAAAAGAGTCGTTTGAAGCTTGGTAAACTAATCCATTCTCGTATGGGTCAGTCAAATATTATCAACCTTTTTACACCAGTTCACCGATTCTTAGTTCAATAATCAACCATGTCAACCCGCTTCGGTGTCGAAATGTTCTAAGGCATCTCACTTGCAGTAGATTGGACCGCCTATGATGGAATGATTGTGGTTCGAATCCCGGTAAGGCTTACTGGGGTGGGAGGTTCTTAAATGGTTTTCCAATCTCTCTACACCGGGACGCGTGTATTCAACCTTCCTCATCCTTAACACTTTGACGTGATTAGTACATATATATATACAACCCAAACGGGAAGTGAAATGCTTTGATAAAAAATAAATTAAAAAAATAATCCAACCACGTGTGTGGGCACACAGACTAAACGTCAAGGTAATCTAGTCTATTTCTGGTATATCACTAACCGGGGAGGTTGGGGTGTATTGAAGGTTATTTAAAACAATATTTTCCCACTATCATCTCAAGCATATGTAGGAACATTTAATATAATTTCTACCGTTCTCATTCCTTATCTTACTTGGGTAAGTATTCAGATACATCGGGTGGAGTTTTAAAACGTGGCGCACAAAAAAAAAATCAGTAGGCTTAACGATTTTGATAAATGTCGATGTTTCATGACCCCCTGAAACTGAAAAATAGGTTTCCGCGATGTCTGTCTGTCTGTCTATATCTCAACCTAAAACCTAAACCACTTTACTGATCGGACTAAAACTTGCTATCTGGGGTTTTTATAAGGTTCTCCCGAGGAGGTTTTTAGAATTAGATATCTAGCCCTAAGATTAAGGGTAGTTTACTAAAGGGAGAAAAAGGGACAAAAATCTATTTCCTAAACTTACCTACTGGTCATTTTGATTTAACTTTGTATCTAGAGACTGGTTAACATTACAAATCAAATAGTTATTCTTATTTTCTAATTAATATAACTCTGTAGGTATTTTAATAAGCGTAAATTATCAATTATGATCATATCTCTACTACTAGGGGCCTATATAAGATACGAATTAACTTATCATTAAACAGTTGTATTACTATCTATTAAAAATAAAAATAAATGTTTCTCAGACATGATAATATATATATTGTCCCAGGAAGCAGGGGGACCTTAATATATATATTATCATGTCTGAGAAACATTTATTTTTATTTTTAATAGTAATACAACTGTTTAATGATAAGTTACTTCGTATCTTATATAGGCCCCTAATTGTTGTGCCCTTTGATGGAACGAAATAATCTTCTTTTCTCATTGTTTCCAAAACAATGTACAGTAAATTAATACGTATCACAAATCTTACGAGATTTAGTAAAAAAAAAAAGTCTCTATTTTAAGAAAAAAAAAAGAGAAAGTAAGTCTGTGTTGGGCAGCAAACCATTTATCTATACTAATATTATAAAGAGGAAAGATTTGATTTTTTTTTGTAATGGATAAACTCAAAAACTACTGGACCGATTTTAAAAATTCTTTCACCAATATAAAGCTACATTATCAGCGAGTAACATAGGCTATATTTTATTTTGAAAATTTAATTTATTCTTCATTAAAATGTCGATAGTATATTATATAGTCGTTGGAAAAAAAGTTATTGAAGGGAAAGTGGGGTTGGTGAAGGGAGGAGGGGGGTAGGGCTGAGGAAAGAGGAATGAGATGAAAATAGGAGGGAGGATAAAAAGTGGGAGGGGGATATACAGTGATGGTAGGACTGTATTTTTTTTAAAATAAGTAAAAAAAAGTTTTTGTTTTTATATTGACATGATGGATGATTTGAAGCTTTGTTTTACAGGATTCTTTACAATATTTTTTTACGGGGAAGGGGGCTAGTTTGTTATATAAAATGCAGACATATTGACTTGATCCACCTTTATCCTCACTTTAACGACATTGCCTACTCAGGTAAATTAGAAACTATTTTGCTAAGCGGTTTGCATCTTAACTTGAAGTATCTAAGCAGTTTAAGCACCATCATACTTAGACATCAAAGTACTGAATAGAAAGAGAAGGGAGAAAATGATCAACGTAGGAATTGTTTTTTGAAAGGTCTTTTTTCCTACCAGAAATATATTATCCAGTAGGATATTGGTAGGAAAAAAGACCTTTCAGAGAGTAGTACCGTGAATGGAGTTTATCTGTGATAACTCTTATTTTACCTACTGATAACACTAACCCTCTTACATTGACAAGTATACAGACCCACTCAACTATTTCCACGTGGACAGTATTGAATTTTATTTCAAAATGAGTTACCTTTTCCTTGGTTCCTATTCTAGAAAAACATAATGCTTTCACGGACTTTTTTTTATCTACATCCTGGCAGGAGGATTCTACAAAACATTTTAGTGAGTAAACCAAATAGCCTAAGTTGTAATTAACTTCAATAGAATACTAAAATACCACTTCATGAAAAAAAAAGTAGTTTTGTGACAATGTGTGGCTATTTATAGAATTATTTAAGAATGTATTAGTTTTGTTTCAATGCAATATCTTTAAAACTCGCCGAATAAAAATTAAAATAATTTAACGTGGGAAATCATAGCTCGGCTTTCCATGACGTCACATGATGTGGGCAACGTTCTTAAGGTGAGAATGAAGGTGAGAATGAAGGGAAGAAGTGGACTCGAGAAAAGCTCAGTATTTTGACATTTTTCATGGCTATAATTTTTTTTTGTATAAAATAAATTAAATATCGCTCCTATAGAAACATAAGAGTTTACTTTTCTTCATATGATGACCTCAACAGTTGTTGAATATCTGACATGAGCATAGCGGCACTAGATGACAAACTTTTTAAATGAAGAAAAAAATGTATCAATACATTTCAGGAAATCCTTTACATATTGTAACGTGGGGTGCACGTGACCTGGGAGGGTCACAAGCCGTTCACACGTGAACGTGTGAACCACGAGTTCTTTTAGATATATTGGGGTATGCTGCCGACCAAACACGAATGAAAATCCCCACGGAATATTCAAAGTTTTGATTATTAAAATTACCACTTACATACACACTCTGATTAACTGTATATCTAAATTAATTATAACCAAACAAGTAATTAAGTAAAATAAAAAGAGCCTTAATCAAGTCTGTAACTTAATTAAACTAATAGAGCACACAGAGATATAAGTAAATTGAATAAACAAATTAACAACTACAAAACACCTAATAACTAATCAAATATTTAAAAACAGTCACAATAATGTTCATTAACACAGTAGTTCACAATAACAACAAAATGTCACTTGTCTCACACACGATACACGGTGGTAACCCGCTATACACAAACGCAGGACTCGCTGGTTGACACACTGGACTCGCTGGTCCACTCCCGGCTCACACAATGTACACACCGGTCCACACACTCGCACTGGGGACTCCCGGACTCATTAGTCTAGAACCACGAACTGAGTACCCACGGCTATTGCTGAGCGTGTTTTTATAGGGGTGGTGACAGCTAAGGGTCTGGAATCTTCCATTTCTAGAGTTAAAAGTCCAGAATAAAAAGGATCCAGACCCCTCCAGACATGTCTCCGTCCTCCTCCCCCCCCCGCACCCCCTCGACCCCTCTAATCCCCCAGTCAAGTGAGAAGGTCGCTGCCTACCTGCTAGACAAGGAGGGAGACAGAGAGAACAAGGAGAGCAGCCAGGGCAAACAATGAGAGCACGCTGGTTCCACTGTTAAACACTAATCTTGTTACAATATATTCAACAACTGGTGAGATAAATATGTGAATAAAATCAAACTTTCTGCGCCTACTGCTAAACTCGGTGGTGTTGGGGTAGAGTGCTCGCCTCAGGTCCTGATCTTTGTGGGTTCAAACCCAACCAGGGTCGACGGATTTTCATCAAGCTATAAAAATCCATAGCTCAACTTTTTTTTCTCGAAAGGGGAAATACAGTCGTTGGTCTCATGTCGATTTTGGCAGATAAGAGAACCCTGAAAGACATGTGAAAATATCTTTCCCGACAAGATTGATAGACCCTTTCGCTCTCGCTCTTAGAAATTCTCGTGTGCTGATATAATCAATCGGTTCAGAAAGGGCACAATAAATAATTCAAATAAATAAAATATGATTCTACTAGAGAAACATTAGTTTATTTTGCCAACATATTTTTTTGCTATAAAAACTGTAACTTAACTCGCCATCACTACCAACCCACCCCCAACACATCGTCCTCACATATAGACTCTCTCCATTGATTATTATTTGTTAATGTATAAATACTTTTCGTGGGAATATTAAGTTCTATAAGTTCTGAAGGAGAGCGGTTTGAAAGGGAATCCAATAGGTCAATGTGAAAGAAGCGTCTTACGTTGGTTTGGGTATGTTGAGTTGATCATTATGGATCGAGTGACGAAGATACTATATGAAGGTAGAGTGTGTGGTTCAAAAGGAAGGGGTAAGGGTGGTTAAATCCTTTAGACGAATGTGAGAAAAAAAAAAAAACAATAAGAGTGTTAAGACTAAAAGAGCATGTATGACTCGGTGTATGGATGTTGTTGAAGTGAATGTAGTATACAGAGCGAGGGAAGTGTGGATAAAGTGAGGATGGATAAGTACGAAGCTGTTTTTTTTTTTTTTTAGATATATGCACAGTTTCTTGCCTACCCCGTAAGGGAACAGCTTGCTCAGCTATGTTTGTGTATATCAAGTTCTTTTAATTTTCCGGATGGTGTCAGGCCCGCTGGCAGTATCCCTCGCCGTCAGCAACTGGACCTGTTAGACGAAGGAGAGCTCTTCATGGAGCTGATAAGAGATGTCGCGAACGAGCTAGATATAGACGTCCTATGTCACAAGATCCTCGTGAACGTCGGCGTGCTGACTTCCGCTGACAGGGGCAGCCTCTTCCTGGCCCGGGGACCCAGGGAACACCGGTACCTCATAGCCAAGCTGTTCGACGTTACTGTGGATACAGGTGAGATCTACACTGGATGTCATCTCTGGGGGAAACTGCACGGCTACTATTGGGAAACAACGTTGCCATTCTCTTATTTTCATGTGGTCAATCTCTTCTCAAATATAAGACAAGTTTCGCAACGCTGGTTCATCGAGGTTGCCAGTAGCTTCTTATCACCCCACTATAATACCTTCAAACATAACTGAAAGCAAGTAGATTTGGCAACAGTTAACCGAGAGGGAGTGGAAATAAAGCTTTTCTCCATAAGACCTGCAGTTCCCTCAACGCTGATAATGGATGTACTGCGTCCATCGGAAACCATGCGAGGGTATAGCATGACAGGGTGCAATGGGAATTTTTATTTTTATATCTCTATGAGAGCCGCATCGGTGGACACACGAGCTTGACGTCATTCTTGTGTTATTTACCACGTCTCATTAATCATTACAGATGTAAGCATTCATATTAATTACACCAGTGTGGTAAGAATGAGGAAGGTAGAATTTTAGAGCAAATGAAAATTTGTGAAGCACTGCTCTAGAGTTCTTGAAAGAGGGTACATGACTAGGTAATGTTTGTGAAGCACTGCTCTAGAGTTCTCGAAAGAGGGTACGTGACTGGGTAATGTTTGTGAAGCACTGCTCTTAAGGACTCACCGCATGACCTTGTTCCTCCTCCAGAGCTGGAAGACGCTGTCCGGAAGGCGAAGGCTGAGGAGATCCGTATCCCGTTTGGGGTTGGCATAGCTGGTATGGTGGCCCAAAGCAAGCAGCTCATCAACATCAAGGACGCCTACCAGGTGAGCTATAGTCCGTCCACCGAAACCTTAGAATTGTCTCACGTTTGGAAAATAATTAAAACGAACTATAAATTCATCTAGAACGCCAATTGGTTTATATTACTTTGAAAAATAAATAAATTAACTGCTTTTAATTGTTAAATTGACAAAATTTAAAAAAACTGGATGTGTTAGGGCGTTCTTTATCTCAAATATTTTTAAGCACTGCGGGTCTACTATCCGTTCGAGTGATACTCCTATTTACCAACTACACTAATGGTTTAGGGATTAGCGAGGTTGAATTGAGAGGAAGTGCCCACGAATTTACACGGAGAGAGAGTGGAAAAACCTACTGATTATATCAGGGGTGACCTGGTGGTCTACGTGTAAGGTGTTGGACTTCTGTACTGGGGGTCCAGGGTTCAATCCTCGGTCCCGGCACAGAATTATCTGATTACCAAACCCTTCCTTCACCTTTGAAAAGACGTGCATTAATAACAACTTGTGAATGTGGGGAATGGCAAGCCTCCACCGTGGTTCGGATCCCACGTTAAACTGAAGTTCCCCCAGTTCATCTCACAATCACCCTACCATTACACATTAGTGTAAGCGCGTGTAAACCGAACGGGTAGTAAGACGCGGGGCTAATAATAATAATAATAATAATAATAATAATAATAATAAAAATGAAAAATGACACCTGGACAGGAAAATTGAACCCTGAACCTTTGGCTTAGTACGCCAAAGATCGAACCACTGAGCTATGCAGGAGTTTTCCCGTGCTCAGGACCATTCTCCATTCAACCCACCTTGGTGGAGTAGTTGGTTAACTCGCTAGTTTCGTGATGAGCTAGACTGCCGAGTACGAGGAAATCGAGGTTCGAAGCTCGTTCGGGTGAACTGGGGTGGTTTTCCCTAAATAGTTTTCCACTCTCCCTCTACGCAAATGCGAGTTTACTTCCTCTATATTCAACCTTACCAATTTCTAACCCATTAGCGTAATTAGTATTTAAGCGTATAACCCGAACGGGTAGTAAGACGTGGTGTTAAATATTTTTTTAAAAAAATTACTCATGTCTTGAAGGCAGAGTGAAGAATGACCCTGACCTGGATAGCTCAGTGCTTAGGGCGTTGTCATACTAACCCAAAGGTGCCGGGTTCGATTCCAGTGTCATTTAAAGAAATTTAAAGAATATGATTTTAAAATGTAATAGCGTGACTATTTAAATCCATAATACGTTATTATTTTCAACATTAGAATTTAATCATAAGATCTGTGTTAGTTCACACTGTTGTGTATCCATCCTCACCTATGTGGACAAAGATATAAGGCCCCCTTTTCCCCCTTACCCCACTCCCCACTCGCCAGCTTTACGTGGTTTTATGGATGAACCCTAAGCTCAGACATTTTGGTACATTATAGAAACTCAAAACTTAAAAAAACAAAAAAAAAACCTCAAGTACTTCTTTATGACCCGTGATTTAAGGTGGTAGTGTTGGGGACGCGGGAAAAGGTAAGTTATTTTACAATTTTTGCAGCAAAACTTTTTTTTATCAAAATAAATCTAATAATATTGTTTTAATACAAACATAAGAGTTTAATTTTCTTCACATGGCGATATCAACAGTTGCTGAATATCTGTCAAGAGTGTCCTGGAATTTAATGACAACTTTTTCTCTTCATTTAAATAATTAATATTTAGCACCGCGTCTTACTAACCGTTCGGTTTATACGCTTAAATACTAATTACGCTAATGGATTGGAAATTGGGAGGGTTGAATTAGAGGAAGTGAACCCGCATTTGCGTGGAGGGAGAGTGGAAAACCATTTAAGAAAAATCACCCCCTGTTCACCCGACCGAGATTCGAACCTCAATCTCCCCGTCCTAAGCAGTTCGATCTCAACACGACAAGCGCGTTAGCCAACTACGCCATCGAGGCGGGATTCATTTAAATAGTTTCTCATCTAATGCTGCTATGCTCATGACAGATATTCAACAACTGTTGATGTCACCATGTGAAGAAAATTAAACTATATGTTTGTACTGGAGAAAGATTTTATTTATTTGGGCCAAAAAGATGATTCGATTAAAAAAGTGTAAAAATACTGTTTTTTTCTTACGTTTCTCAGATCCCTACCTTAATAGCGTCCATACATTTACTGACCAACGCAATTTATAAATAAATAAAGGGTAATTTTTAAACGAAAAAACATAAACTACCTTAAGAAAAGGCAACAACATTTTGGTACTAAACATTTTCTTCAGGAAGGTTATATCTGAACTAGCCGCATCGGTGGTTACGTGGACTTAATGTCAGGCTCATTCATTCAGTTTTATTGTAACAAGGAGTTTGGAGTTCGAATCACGTGTATTAAGGCTAGTTTTATCCCATTGATTTCCCATTTTCTCTCCAGGCAAATGCGGGTTAATATGTGTAAAGATTCTTTATTACATAGTATCCCATTAGGTTTAGTTAAAATGCATATGAACCCGCTTGATTCTGTTAAGAAATAACTTTGAGAAAACACTTTTTCTTTTTTTGCAATATAGTGATAACATTTTATTTTAATGCATTTCATTAGGTATCTAGCTGACTACGAAAAGTAACCAAAACTTGCTTCGTGATTTGTAAAATTCAATTTTATTTTAGGGTACTATTAGCTAAAATTTGACATATTTTTATTTTATTTTTTAGAACCACATCTTAATACCCGTTCTGGCTATACGCTTATATACTAATTACGCTAATCGTTTTAGGGATTAATAAGTTTACATCTATAGGAACTGTGCACCTGCATTTGAGTGGAGAGAGAGAGAGAGAGAGAGAGAGAGTGGAAAACCAGTTAGGAAAAACCACACTCAATTAATTCGAGCCCTGATCTACCCGTCATCGGCAGTCTAGTTTACTGTGAGAGTAACGCGTTAGACGATGCGGCCACAAAAGCGGGTAATTATCAGGTTTAACTCATTATTCTAAAACGTGTATTGACTTTATGATACATCCAATTAAAGTGCCAAAATCATCATAATATGTTTGATTCTTGTTCACGTATTTAAAAATAATCGTGTTAAAGTTTTAATAAATAAAATTAATTAAACTATTTTTATTTTTTAACCTATATATAATTTCCATGATCGAATTGCCCTTACGATTGAATCACATTTTTTTTGTTTTTGTTTAAAAATTTCTACCCGATTTTAGGAATCAGTAATAATACCCCTTGGGAAATGGATGAGGATGAAAGCTTTCTCGGTTACCTTGACTTTTTTTTTTTTTTTTTCAATTTGACTGCTTATCCTCAAAGACATCAAAGGTTGGGGCCACCCTTAAGGGAAAGGCCCTCTTGTGCAGGGGATGAGGAAAGGCTAAAGGTTACGAAAGGTTGTGAGAAAAAAAGAGCAACAAGGTAAAAAAAAAATAAAGATAGTAAATAGAGACCCAGTCTACTCTCATGCCGACTCAAACGAACTCTAGTTAGCGGCCTTTATTCGCCCCCCCACCCCCCGGGAGAGTGATTGGAGGTTGGAAGAGGGTGCAGGGGGGGGGGGGGGGTGATGCGGGCGACTGACTTGTTTGTTCAACTGATGTAACCGGAGGTGATAGATGGGCGGTGGACATTGATCGGCGGAGAAACGCGTGTGACATTCCCGAGCTCAGTCCGCCGCGCAAACTACCCCGTCAATTAGAGGCCAATCCTGTTTACGTGCAACAGTGGCATAAGAGTCGGACACGATTTTTTTTTTGCCCCCTTCCCCTTATAATCTCGTCTTACTATCTGTTTAGGTTATACGCATATATGATAATTACTCTAATGGGTTAGGGACGAAGAAGGAAGCATTTTAGAGGTAACCTTCTCACATTTGCTTGGAAGGAGAATGAGAAACCATTCATAAAAAAAATACCATCAGTAACATTAAACAGGATTCGAACCTTGATATACCCGTCATAATCAGCCCAATCTAACACAATAGTGACGCCTTAGACTATTCGGCCACTGAAGCGTGGAGTTATCGTTTCTACGTAATGTGGCGCCGTGGATATTAAGGTCCACCATTCGACTTATTCAAGTCAATTGAATGCCACAAAGCGTTAAGGTGCGGATGTAGGAGACGCGAGAAAAGGTCAGTGTTTATTGCAGTTTTTATATCAAGACTATATTTGGCCAAAACAAATAAAATATTACTTCTATACAAATATAGAGTTTCGTTATCTTTATATGGTGATATCAACACTTGTTGAATATTTGTCAAGGATTTATTGGAATTTAATGACACATTTTTCTTTCATTTAAAAAGCTGTAATTAAATTCCAGTACACTCTTGACAGATATTCAACAACTGTTGATATCACCATGTAAAGATAACGAAACTCTATATTTGTAATGAAGCATTACTCGTTTTATTTAGACCGAAAAATGTTTTAATATAAAAATTGCACAAACACTTATCTATTTTTCCCCTTCCCTACATCCCAACTGCAGATTATTGATTTGTCGTGACTTTTACTTTCTTGATCCCTTGGAAAGAGAAGTATTGTTATTGTAAAAAAAAATCTAATTCGAAATTTGACAAATGAAACTGAAAAATGGATTTTCGCGATGTCTTCTCTCTGTCTGTCTGTCTCTTGGGCTAGATCTGAACCTATGGTACCGATCGGACTAAAATTAAAACTTAATATCTATGGTTTTCATAGGGCTCCCCCGTGGCGTTCTTGGAATTAAATATCCAGCCCTAGAACTAAAGGTAGTTTGCTGGTGGTCAAAAAGAGAAAATTATTCAATTCTTTTAGAAATACACTCTAACAATTTTGATTAAACCTTATATTTAAGCATTGCTTAACATTAAAAAAACAAAAAAGTCGATTTTTCATTTTAACCTGAAAATGACTTTGAGTGTACTTTACAAAAGCAGAAATTTCAAATTTCTATCATATTCCTCCAACTATATTTGAGATACGAAATAATTTTTTATTTTAAAGTTGTAACAAGCCTACTATTAAAACATCTTTAATTTGAAATTAATGTTTATAAAATCAATAGTTTCTAAGCTATGACCATATTTATATTTATTTTCTATGGAGGTATTTGAAAATGGAAATTGATTATGATCTTTGGTGGACAGATATATCCTCCCCCCCTTTTTCTCATTGTTTCTGTAACAGTGTATATTATTTAACTTATTATATTAGGTGGAGTCCTTATACAGCTATATTAGTTATTTCTTTTCACAAATCTTACAAGCTTTTGTTAAATATTTTATATTTTAAAATTAAGGATAGAGAAAGTTCGTTCTATATACAGTACTGTTTATTTTTAAAGTTGTTTGAGCTAATTGCGTTCAAATTTAATGTAGTGTATTTCATAGTTTTCCGTATTATCAGAGTTTTTAGCTGCCCGAAGGCGCCTCATTCTCGTTGACCTAGGATAATCAGGATTATATTGTAATAGGATTACTGTGAAACAAAATAAAATATACCAAGTTTTTTTTGACCAGGTTTCTCTATCCGTTAGGTTTATACTTTGTTATATACATTTACTCCACGTGACCACCAATGTAGGTATATAGGTCATCATTTTTAAATAATTTATAGCCAGCACTGTAAATAGATTGTAAAAGTAAGAAAAGATCTTGTGTTTTAAATATAAAATAGTTTTTTTTTTGTTTTGTTTGTAAGGTTTACCAACTTTTAAATAAGTTCCAGTTACCAAGAGCTGTTTTTACCTATTCTCTCAACGTTTGTTATCTCTTTGGTTTGTGTACTCGACCTCAGGGTCATTAGTCGCTTCTTTTAGTGTCTTGTTCTCCTATCTCCCCCCCCCCCCCCAATGTCTCTTTCACTCTCACTTTCATTGAGTGCGGTTCATTAAAAGACTTGGGAGTAAAAAAAGCCCTTATTCCTCTCTCGCTTTCTCTTTGCAACGCGGGCATTTAACAAATTACTGCGTCTTTGTGGGGAAAAGTTTCTCATCTCTATATATAGCTCATCTACCTTTTTTGTTGCGATATATCTGTTGGAGGAGGGGGGGTAATTGAGCAAAAATATTCGAGTAGCTACAGTAGCCCTATGGCTTCTTTGGTGCTGACTGACACCCCACAGCTGACTTCTGACAGTCAACATTTAGGTATATACCTATATTTTGACTGTCAGAAGTGACAGCTGCTAAACACATGTTTTTTCAGATCATAGGGTTCGGCGTAGGGATACATAATTTGGTCTGGTAATTTTTCAAAGCATTTAGCTGTGAGCTGTCAGTCAGCACCAAAGAAGCCATGGGGCTACTATAGTTTGTATCCCCTACTTGTCCCCAAACGCAAAGTCCTTCACCTTTGGTTCACTTTCCAAATAAAGAGCCTGAAACTGTTATAATCACATACTAAACTTTCACGTATTATAATTCTTAGCACCGCGTTTTACTACCCATTCGGGTTATATACCCTTAAGTACTTATTAATTTAATGGGCTAGGAGTTGAGAAGGTTGATTATAGAGGAAGTGAAACCGCATTCTAGTGGCGGGAGAGTAGAAAAAACATTTAAGAAAAGCCTCCCCCTGAGTTCACCCGAGTGAGATTAGAACCTCAAACTCCCCCGTCCTTGGCAGTCTAGCTCAACATGAAACTAGCGCGTTTGCCAACTACGCCACCTTGGCGGGTACTTTCACGCGTTCAAACGTCAAGCCAAGCAATCAGCTGATTTCACTTTTAATGGAATATCACTAATTGAATATTCCAAAAAATAGCATGTTTATATTTTCTATTGCAATGTACAAGAAATCACTGCGGAAAATTTACCTGGAATGTTTTTTAATCTGTGGTCTTGTGGTTCGAGTTAGTAACTGAGGATGAAACTGAGGAAATACTTCATTAGGAGTATCGATCTGTATGGAGCAGAAATTTAGACTCTTAAAAAGATGGGAAAGAAATACTTGGAGAGATTTTAAATTTGTAGTGTGGCCGGAGAAGACTTGAGAAAGATCAGATGGAGAGACAGGGGGATAAATGAACAAGTCCTAAGAAGAGTGAGAGAGAAGGGAACCATTTTGGATGTTATTCTTCGGCGCAAAACACATCCTAAGGAGGAACTGCCTTCTGCACGACGTTATAGAAGGAAAGGTTGAGGGAAAGAGGAGCATAGTAAGGAGAAGGAGGATTCTAATATTGGATGACTTGAAGTAAATAAGAACATTCTGGGAGTTGAAGAAGGAGGAAACGGTCAGTGCGTATTGGCGGTATAAGTTCACAGACAAAAGGAATTAACCTATCATAGGAAAACATATATTAATAATAATCTAGAGGGCTCATTAAAACGCCGTGAGATAAAACGAGTAGATAACCCGTCGTACAATTATGTGTAGAAGTTAGTAGGCTGCCAGGAGGTCTAAGCATCATCGTAAACTGTTTCCAGCCTTTGGCCCGGTCAGTTTGATAAAATGCCTCCATCGTCCTCTATAATTCTCCCACTATTCCGTCTTAAATCACGTCTATTCTTCTCCTCTCACTTGCTCACTTGCTCACTTTATGTTATCTGTTCCACCTATCTCTTTCTTGGCTTCTCATGCGTTATTTTCTCTACATACGTCAACTCAATCATTCTCTTTGGTGTTCTCTCCTTTTTACATCCTCATTATATGACCATACCAGCTCATTCTTGCTTCCTCTACTATCTAATGTACTCCAAAATCCCCCTTACATGACCATACCATCTCAATATTGCTTCCTCTACTATCTAATGTACTCCAACATCCTCATTACATGTCCATACCATCTCAATCTTGCTTCCTATACTATCTCATGTACTCCAACATTCTCCTTACATGTCCATACCAGCTCATTCTTGCTTCCTCTACTATCTCATATATTCCTGTACTCCTACTATTTCCCGGATAATTTCATTCCTAATCCTGCTCCTCCTCGTGACAACCAGCATACTTCTCACAAACTTCATTCTTATGGCTTCTTTTTACTAGGCTCTAGGGTTCAAACACGAGGTTTACGATCATTCAATATTTAAATAGACCCGCTTCGGTGGCCACATGATCTAAGACGTCACTATCTTAATAGACTGGATACCGATGACGGTAGATAGCGGTTTGAATCCCGGTTGGATGTACTGATGGTAGTTTTTCCCTAAATGGTTTATCAATCTCCCTCCACACACATACGTGGGTACACTTTATCTAAGTTTACCCTTCCTTATCCCTAACACATAGCGTAATTAGTACATAAGCATACAATCCGGACGGATAGTAATACGGAATGAAAAAAAAAAAGAAGTTAAATAAAATATTACTCCGTTACGTCACCATACAAACTCACAGTATCCATCTTGGTTATATAAATATTTGTACTTATCAGCTAGGATTGAGGAAGATAGTGAAACAGCAAAGGAAATGTACCTCCATTTGTGTGTGGAAAGAATGTGAAACCATTTTCCCCACTCCTTCTTTATGCAAACGTGGGTAAAGTTCCCTATAGTTTTTTTTAAAAAACTTATACCAATCTACGGTTATTACGACTTCCTATCGAAATGACTCCATTTTATTCCGATACAATTTAACTTTTACAGCAGACAGATCACTCACTACTCATTCCAATTTTCAGTGGGAATGGCTGGAAGGAGAATATATTTAATAACTCTTCTTCGTTTAATATAGCGAGTAGTATAATCATCTCTGATCCGTGAATTTGGGATCTAGTTTGAACCCTGGGGGGGGGGGGGGGTCTTGAATGTTGTATTACCCCTCTACTTCACATCCGAGTGTTGGTAGATTTCCTTAATATAAATAGCTAGTAAGATTATTGTTACAAGTATATTTATAACCCAATTTTGATAAGAAGAACCTTCAATAAAACACAAACCTTTTTGTGGTTAATATTGATAACATTTTACTCTAATATTATTATTGTTATTTTTATAAAGAGGCCTATTGCTCTATCAAAAGTGACTGCTGAAGATCACATGATTTGACGTATGAATATGTGACGGTAGATCTGATAACGGTTGTAGCTGTGAGATAAAGGTTCTTCATATGAAAATAGTACCATATAAATATATGGTACAATCAAGAAAACAGAATTTTTGTTGTTGTTATCTATATGGTACAGTCGAGAAAATCGAGAATTGTGTAATATATATATATATATATATATATATATATGTATGTATGTATGTGTGTATAGTACATTATTCGTAAAAAGAACCTTATCTTACAGCTACAAAGGTTAAAAAATTAAACGAATCTTGATTATTTTATAAGAAGCCATTTTCAGTTATTTATATACAGGTTGTTCGGAATCTCATAGCCCAAACTGTACATATAGTCTGTTTGAACCAAAAGTAATACAAAATACCTGTACACTTGCATCCAAAAAACTCTGCTAATACCATTAAATTGTGTTCAAAGTTTCGGCCTACCACACCGGGAGAGCAAAGCTGTGCAAGCATGCGTGTACAACAAGTTGCATAGGAGTTAGGCGCGCGACACTGCACACCTTGACATCTTGGAGCACGCAACAGAACATACCACAGCTAATAATAAACAACACATCAGTCCATCTAGAAATACGAATACATTCTGAGAGCTATCATTAATGGTTCTACATCACAGAAAGTGCTTGCCATTATTACACATGCAGTGCCGTGTGCCTAACTCCTATGCAACCTGTTGTACACGCATGCTTGCACAGCTTTGCTCTCCCGACGCTGTACGCTGAAGTTTGAACACAATTTATTGGTATTAGTATAGTTTTCCTGATGTAAGTGTAGAGGGATTTTGTATTACTTTTGGTTCAAATAAGCTTTATGTGCAGCTTGGGTTATGAGTTTCCGAACACCGGAATATACACAAGTAAATTAAACTGACTTCTTATAAAAATGAATAAAGCTTCATTTTTTAATGTTAGGCGTTAATTTTTTTAGTAAAAAAAACTAGCTACAGTTTGAGTTTATCGTCAAAAGAATTTGTGGTTTGTCCATAGTTGAAAATTTTGTATTCGGTCTTTTTATGTGTGTGTTAGTGTTGTATCAAACCCACACAGAATAAAAAAAAATACTCTATGGCTGTGAATGCCTTCTAAGACTTTTTTACTTACTATTCATACTATGTTTTATGAATTTTGAAATATACAAAACCGGTTCTAAAAATAAGGCACTTAATTTAAAAAAAAACACCTAGCGAGACATACTAGTATTATTTTATTCCTTTGAAACTTTTTTTTTTGTTGCCCCTTAACGAAACCACTTTTAAAATAAAAATAAAAATAATTTATTTTCTCGCACCGGGTGGCAGAAAGGAGAACTATTTTTATCCCTAACAAGAGTACAAAATTGTGTGTAAAAATAAAGAAGGGGAAGTGTGGGAAATAATACAGTCCCTTTTTTCGTAATACTCCCCCCCCCTTCAACCGCTCCCCCTACTTTGCACTACCTCATTCACCTCTCTACACCTGTTGGGTCGGTTTAGGGGTAAAGAAGTGGAGGGGAGGGAAGTAATATAACAAATCTTCACGCCCCTGGGATACTAGGCCCCCGAGGCCCTGGAGTGGGCGTTATTGGTGGCGCCAAAGGGAGGAAAGGGGATAGGAGGCTATATTCTGACTATTGCGAGATAAATCACACATCTCTTTCGCGAGACCTGGTGATCGAGTACGTTTAGACTTTATGTTTTTTTTGTCTCCAAATATTCATGAATATTTTTTTTATCTATGTGATTTTTATACATGTGAGCCCTTTTAACCTTTACTCGTTTGTTAGTAAAAAGTAATAATTTAACAGACAAATATAGGTAATTTATTTAGAAAGTTTTATGCATACTTTTTTTTTTAGTTTAGATATAAAAAATACAAAGTGTCATAAATAAAGATAGCAGACGATACTTTATGATAGTAAGTGAATGTATAGCCTCCAACTGAACTTTTTAGAAGGAAATATTAATATAAATGTAATATATTATTGTTTATAAGTGTACAGTAGCGCAAAAACTAGCATGTATGTCCTCAAATAAACCTTTCACAACCAGATTTATTATAGAACTTGAGTTATGGCCGGTGTTTTGGAAATTTTTATAGTAACACATATTTGGACAAGATAAACATTATAAATATAGATTTTACTTTTCTTCACATGGTGAAATAAACATTGTTGAATATCCATCATGAGCATAACAGATCAGATGAGAAATCTTTTAAAATGAGGGAAAGTTGTCATTAAATTCCAGATATCCTTGAATTATACTTTATGTTTCTACTGGAGAAATATTTGATTTATTTTGACATAAAAAAAATTTTGCTATAAAAACTGCAAAGAATACACTCCTTAACTCGCATTCCATACACTCCACCTTAAGGTGTTAATATTTTGTATGAAAATGTACAGAAGCACAAAATATTCTCGTGTTTAAATATGTTGCTACTCGTATAATGATGTTGGAGTTGAACTTCCATAAAACCTAGCATAGTTAAAGATCTAAAACCGA